>JAQZBX010010917.1:0-43569 GCA_029593785.1 Cabassous unicinctus | reverse complement strand
ACAAAGCTAAGGAAGAACAGTGTTCCTTCTTGGGCCCTTGTGGAACCTCTCAGCCTCGTTGTGTTCATCAATCAATTCCCCTGCAAGGTTCTATCTGTAGATTTTGAGGCAGATTTTAGTGATTAAACTAAGTTAAAAAAATTCTTTTATTTTTTTAAAGTGACTGTATTCTTCTTCTTCTTCTTCTTCTTTTTATTTTTTTTTGGCAAAACAAGGGACCCAAAAGAATTCCTCTTCCAGACCACCCCCTTCACAAAGGGGAACTGTAAATAGGCTCATGGAATCCAATTAAGCACTTCCCACTTCCTGGCCTCCTCAGGGGTGCTGAAGCTCTGATGTTTGTCAGTGCAGAATGATAAAATTGGCTGACTCCACCACCTCTGGAGCCAAGCCTCAGTATCACTGGGCTGTTGGGTAAATCAGGCTTTCTCAGCAGATTCACCCTTCCCCTCAGCCCAGTGCTACTTCAAGCTGGCTTATCTGTTCCCCAAATCTATGAGGGGGTCCAGGCAGCCAAATCCAGAGAAAGGAAGCCCCTCTCCACCCTCCATCAAATACAAAGAAATGAGACTTTTAAAAGTGGCATAGAAAAACAAAATAAGAAACAAAATAAAGTGAAAAATTAGAAGGAATTAAAAGGCTAGGAATATGAGAAGAGACAAAAAAAGGAAAATAAAAGAGGGAGTGAAAAAGAAAAAAAAATGAAGAGCAAACAAGAAGATGTGGAATGAAAGAAAAGAAACAGATGACAGAAGATGGAAAAATGAAGGAAAGGAAAGAACTAAAGTAGGTAGAATAAATATGTAAAAGAAAAAAAGGAAACAAAATGGAAAAGACAACAAACAAAAAGCAAAACAACAATAATGACAACAAGAAAATACAACCCAGGAAAAACAGCCTTCCCTCTTTGGCCCTTAGGGAGTTGCTCAGGCTGCCAGTATTTATCAATCAATCACCCTGTAACCTCAGCACTACAGGTTTGTTACTTGGTTTTAGCAAATAAAATAAAGAAAATAAAAAGAACTGATAAAAATTAATGGGTCAAAAAACCCTAAAACAAAGGAAAAATCTCAGTCTATACATTCATTTCATAAGCTGCCAGCTTGTTGCCTGATAACCTGGTGGCTCAATTTCTGTATCCCCTCTCTTAGGAGGTACCAGCAATCAAATCAAGGACCTTGTATATGTAAGGTAGGAATTCTTACACTGAGCTATACTCACTCCACAGGTTAGATAGGCTTCTGAAAGCTTATGTGGCTCTTCCTGCTCCCATTCTCTCAAGTGAGTTAAACTTCTAACAGTTCCCAGAGCAGGAATGGTTACATGCCTGCCTTTGGCCCCTCATTGAGACAGTTCCTCTCTCTCTCAGGGGGTGCTGGGTGTGACAGCCTGCCTGATCATTCATTTCCTACCCTCTCCCTGGGATCACTTCAGTGCTGGTTGTTTTTTGTTGTTGTTGTTGTTAATAAGATTCAAAGTGCACTCAGCTAGCCAAACTCACTGAAAATAAACCACTCTTCACCTTCCATCAGACCCCTCTTCCTCCCAGGGAATGTTCTTCCCACTCAATTGGCTGCAATTTCCCTTGAGGGGTTTTACTGAGGCTATTTCCCTTGAGGGTGGAGTATATGTGCCATTCCAGCCACAGGGGTGAATAACTCATGGTTTTCCTTTGGCCTCTGTGTCTCTTTGTCCCTCTCCCTCCTAGATGATGCATGGCACTGCCCTGTTCTGCAGATCCCCAAGCAGCTCCATCAGGTTGTTTTTTGTCCTTTCTCTATTGCTTTTTTGTGAAAGAGTTGAACTCTGCTTACCTACTTCAGTGCTATCTTCCCAGAAGTCCAATAAAAAGTTTGAATGACACGAGGAAGAGGGTCAGGAACACAGAGAATTCTCTATCTTTTTTTTTAACTCCTTTTTAAAATGTATAAAGGAGATTGAGTTTGCATAAATGTTACATTGAAAATATAAAGGATTCCTATATACCCTCCCATATTTTCCCCCAATAACAAAATCTTTCATGAATGTGTTACACTTGTTGCAATTGATGAACATATATTGAAGCATTGCCACTGGCCATGGTCTATAGTTTATATTATGTTGGACACTTTGCACCACACACTTTTATAGGTTTTGATAAGACATAGCATGGCTTGTGCCTGTCATTGCAATATTATGCAGAACAATTCCCATGGCTCAAAAATGCTCCATGTTACACCTATTCTTCCCTGCCCCTCCCCTCAGAATCTTTGGTGACCACTGCCTTTATAACAATGATTCAAGTTCTTCCATTACTAGAATAATAATAAGTCTACTTTAGTCCATATTTTCATGTCCCTCCTATGTTTGTTTGTTCCTCTATCTTGAAGATTTGAGGATAGTGATGCCCACTCTTATTCTGATTGAGATGGGCTTAGATCCCTTGGGGGCAGATGGATGGAACTGTCTGTTTGCAGTTGCAGATATTCTCTGCTTCTTGGGATGGGCATTGTCCATCATCATCCTTTTGTTAGTTGTCCTGGTGGGTCTTAGTACCTGGAGAGTAGGTGTTAGCTGCAACTCTGTTGAGATTCAGGGTTCACCGGTCATATGAAAAGACTGAAGATTAAGTCTCTGGGAGAGATATTTAATGGGGAGAAGGCACTGAATTTATATATTGAGTTTAGCTTAAAAACAGGCCAAATTTGAGCAGCAAGGAGGTCTTCAGGAGGTAACTCTTATGCAATATATATTACTAGGCCAAGTTTCAATCTGATAAGAATAAGGTTCATAAGTGTAAGCATCAATATCAAGGGTCTGGAGCATTAATCCACCCTCCTTTGCTAGACACTGCCCATGTACTATAGAGATTCTCACCACTCTCAGAGAAAGCAGAGCTGGACTCACCAGGATGGAAATAATATTCCATTGGTTATTCTGTGGGTCTCCAACCTCTGATACAACACCTCATAACCACATGAACACATTCACACTCCCTAGAGGCATGCCCCAGGTGCACAACCCTATACACATCCCCCCAACACCAACACCCCAGACCAGTGATCCTCCCTTACCACAGCTGCAAACATTTCTGCAACCAAAAACCTCAACACCAACAAAGCTAACAGAAACATAACAATAATAAAATAAAATAACAAAAAATTAAACAAAGTAAAAAAGAAAAAAATAGAAAAATTTCTTTTGTATTTTGCCTTTCATCACCGTAAATATCTATTATCTTTTATGTATATTGATAATTTCTTCTGTATGTTCGCCAAGAGTCTTTTTTTCACCTTATTTTCTGAGAAGTTTTAAGTTACAGAAAAGTCACATAGAAAACACAGGGGATTCCTATACACCCTACTTCCTCCCCCGTCACATCTTACCCTACCAATGACATCCTACCTGAGTATGGTATATTTGTTACCATTAATGAACAAATATTGAAGCATTGCTACTAATCATGGTCAGTGGTTTACATTATGGTTTAGCTTTTGCACTGTATACTTCTAGAGGTTCTTTAAAAATGTATAATTGCCCATATCTGTCATTGCAAGATGATGCAGAATAACTCCAATACTCCAAAGAAGCCCCATATTCCACTCATTCCTTCCTCCACATAACTTCAGAACCTATGGCAACCATTAAGTTGCAATTTTTGAAGAATGAGGTTCATAGTTATATACATTAGTATTGAGGGCTTGACATATTGACCTTTTTAAAAAAATTAGGTGCTGCCTATGTACTTGAGATGTCTTGCCCCTTTATTTGAAAATGTAACAGGACTGCCCAGGATAGGAGTTTAATATTTTCTTGTTTATTTTGTGGGTCTCCACCTACTAAGTTGACTCCCTATGCCAAGATGAATACATTCATATTCCATAGCAGCATGCCCCAGGTACAAGCTTACCCACATATCCTCCCACCACCTACCCCTTGCACCAGTGACCCTCCCCTGCCATATTTTCTGAAAAGATAAAGCATTTTCACTATTGCAGTTTCAACCACAACATTGCAAATCCCCAGACTTCACCTGTTCCTTCCTCCAGTCCTCCCTTCAGTTCCATGGATAGTCCATCTCCATGCAACCCACCCTGTTTATATTCACATTTCAGCACCATTGACCCAACTTACACCCCTGTACCACCATTACCCCCTCTACTGCCAAACCATTCCCTTTCACCTAATCATTGGTTTTGCCCATATTGAAAATTGGCTGAACCTACTCTACTCCATTTCCAGCTTATAAAGGCCACCTTCATTCCTTGTGTCTTGACCCCTTCCTCTATCTTGGAACTCAATTGAAGAAAACTGATCAATTTTTACTTATTATTTTTTTATCAAAAACTGATGTTGAATATCTTATTAAATCTCTTAATCTTTAGACCAACGATTATTATTAATTATATTTATGGGAATGCCTGTCATTGAACTGTTCTTGTATTCCTGAAACTAAAATTAAACCAACATTATTCATGATATATGTATTCACACACACACACACATACATATATATAATTTATTTAGCTAGGTCTTTTCTTTTTTCTCCTACATTTTCTTCCCTTCGCTTCTGAATCAATTCAGTCCTAAATCCTTCAGAAGAGACTCAGCATAAGTGTCCATATAGTACTTGGAATGGGAACCAGGTGACCCAGAGTGGGTGTCAAAGTCAAAGTGAGATAATGAAGTCATCTGTGAAGTATGGTAGTTCAGGGGTGGTTGTTGCCTCATGTTGGAAGTCAAACCTGAGCAAGGTGAGGAGGACATTCAAACATAGGGGCTGTAAATTTTGGTTGTAAGCTAAACAGATGTGGGCTTTGGATATCAAGCCATGCATAACAGCGATTCCTGAGAGAAAAAAAACAAATAAGGTGAGTCCTACTATTACTAAAGTTTATTATACAGTGTGTTAGTTTTCTGGTGCTGCCATAACAAAGTAACACCAAATAGATGGCTTACAAGAACAGCAATTTATTGTCTGACAGTTTAGGAGGCTAAAAGTCCAAAATCAATCACTCTTCTATAAAAGCTAACATTTCTCTGGTATTTTGCATCAGCTCTCCTTTGGCTGGCCAATACAGATATTCAAACATGAGTTGCCACCATAGTGAAGAAAATTAGTCATAACTTCTTAAGTAGTTATAATTTCTAAATACCTCTCTGGTCCCACTTAATAAGCTCAAAAATAATTATAAAAATATAAAAATATCCAGAATCCAAAAAGGTAAAATTAACAATGTTTTACACCTAATTATAAATTAAAAGTTTTACAACTAAGCAGGAATATATAATCCAGAGTGAAGAGAAATCAATCAATTGAAACTGACACAAAGAAAGATAAATATTATAGAATTAGTAAGGATATTAGAACAGTTATTATATCTGTATTCCATAATTTTTAAGAAAGTAAGGGTAAGATTAACTATGATATGTATAGACAAGGAAGATATAAAAAAGACCCAAATAGAAATTATAATGAAGAAAAATACAATTACTGAGATGAAAATTGCACTGTATAGCAGATAGCAGAAGATTAGACACAGAAGAAATTGGACACTGCAGAAAAAAGGATTAGTAAACTTGAAGATGTAGTAATAGAAACTATGTAAAATGAAAAACAAAGAGAAAAAATGACTGAAAAACAAATAAACAGAGAATTAACAAACTGTAGGAAAACATCAAGTAGCCCTATTATATGAGTAACTGAGTTCCCACAGGAGAGGATGGGAAAATGGACAGGAAAAAAAAGTCCAAGTCATTCCTAAATTTGTTGACCATAAATCAATCCAGAGATATAAGAATCCAACAAACCCCAAGCATAAAATTCGGGACGAAAATTGCACTATGACACATTATATTAAAATGTTCATAAGCGGCAATAAAGAGAAAAATTTAAATTCACCTACATAGGAAAGACACATTATGTACATAAGAATGAAAATTAGAATGACAGCACACTTCTTATAGGAAAAAATATAAGACAACATTATAGACCAATGTCTATAAAGTAATCAAAGGGAAAAAAACTCAACCTATTTTTATTTCAAGTGAAATAAAAATAATATGATTTCTTTGTCAGCAAAAAGTCAACATTGGTTCATTTTTCTTTATTGAAAAATAAACATTTTGTCATATAAAAAAGAATTTTCTCCTAAATACTTTCTCTTTCATGTACCAAATATTAAAAATCCAAATTTAAAAGTTCTCTTAATGATATAGCCACAAATCCCTTCTAAATCCTGTGAAAGTTAAGTTTTTTTGGTTCCTATAAAACAGCTCCCCACCAAACTAAAATCTAAGAATTTATTTTAATTTTTAAAGCTTGACAGACCATAAGAAAAATCTGAAATTTATCAAATATGTCCATATCTTAAGGAAAGAACTAGTATATTTTAAGGAACAACTCTCTTCTGTAAACATTTCCTTTGGCAGATGTCAATCAATTTAGGTAATTGTCCTGCACTCCGAAATTAGAAGTCATTTCTCCGAAGTGAAGAAGCTAATATGCTGGTCCTAGGGACTTTTAACAATACATGCTGTGAAAACTGATTTGAACCATATTTACCAATATAGGTGCAATAAAGAAGAAGGATCATACTAATTATAAAAAACAGTTTGAAACGAAGTTTTGGAATAAAATTTGGAATAAATGATGTTATAGAGACTGCTCCTGTTTTAGGCTTGCTACCAGATTGAAGATATTTTGAAATCTATCTGGACAGAAAGACAAATAGATCATTAACAGAACTTGAAACTGAAACACAACACTGCTCAGAACTAAGTCTTTAGAGATTCTAAACCTATAGGGAAAAGGAAAGAATTTATTACTAGGGAGTTGACATTGCATTTTAAAAAAATGATTTGAAAATTTGTCATACCTGTGGACAAACGTGATATGGCACTTAAAAATATATGCTCAAATAAGTATCAGTTCTAAGGATCATTTCCTAACAGGAACAAGAATAAACCACACATCCCAATCGCAGCTCAGATTAGGATGACCTGGTTAAAGCTAATTTCTGTGCCTCTATAACCCTTATATTAATCTGGCCTTCATGCTATTTTATGACAAGGTGGTAATAAAGTCAAATATTAGGCTAAGAAGCTGCTTGTTCAAAGCTTAACCTTAGTCCTAGAGGATTTTTCATATATGCCTGTCTTCAGAAAAGATTAACAGACTGTGTGAATTTTTAATCAACTTGTACATCATCTTGTCTGTGCCACTTCAGGACCACACTGTCCTCATTTTAATTCATAACCATGAATCTCAAGTGATCATCAGAGTTACTAGAACAACCTATGGTCTGCCCTCCGTGCATTTATTTTCCTATTGTTTAAAAGGATTATTTCATATCTTTTCCTCTTTCTTCAAATCCCCAATACCTCTTTCTCTTTTCTCAGTCTCAAATAATGACCTTATTTTCTATTTTGTAGTGAAAAGTTTAAGCAATTAGAAAAGTATTTCTACAGGCTCATACTTCCCTCTAGAATCTATACCCACATATTCAAACTTTGTGCCTAGTACCATAGAATGATACTCCCTCCAAACTATCCATGCTACCATCAAAACCCAGTATCTCCACTTGTGCACCAGATTGCACTTCTTCTTGTCTACTCAAGAGCAGTGGTCTGATAATTCTCTCCTCTCTCTTCTTTACAACTTTTACTCTCTACCAGATAATTACTATCACCATAGAAATGTCCTGCTATTTCCCACATTTTGAAAATTTCCTATCCTTAACCCCACTTCCCTGCTATTTATTACTTCCTAATCATAGTAAAATATGTTGAAAGAGTTTTCTTATTTGCTCTCTCTAATTCCTTTCTTCTCATTCCTCTTATGCCAACTCCAGGAAAGATTTCCCCACCACTCAATCTTAACAAACTTTTCTTGTCAATATTGCAAATGACCTCCTTATTGCCAAATTCAGTGGTCAATTCTTAGCCATCATTTTTTTTAGGAAGTACTGGGGATTGAACCCAGGATCTCATATAGGAAGCAGACACTCAACCACTTGAGCTACATCTGCTCTCCTTAGCCATCATTCTAATAGACCTTTCAGCAGCACTGGAGTTGAGCATTCTTATCACCTTGGTGCACTTCACTTAGTTTCCAATTAACTACCATTTCCTGGTTTTTCTCTAAGTTAACAGGTCACTACTTTTCATTATCAGTTGTTGATTCTATCTTATATCCTTGATTTCCTTAGGTGATGTGTCCCAAGGCTCAATCCTTGATCCTCTTAGTTTCTCTGTCAATACATACTTCTTCAGTAAATACATACCACCCCATAGCATTAAATGTTAATTAAATGCTGAGTACTCACCAATTTATATCTGCATCCCAAACCATGATCTCTAACCCAGGACGTATATATATAACTGTGTGACTGAATCTTCAGTTGGTATGTGTCTTATGAATATCTCAAATTCAGCATGTCTAAACTGAATTCCTGATTCCTGTTCCTACACCATGTTCTTCATGCAATCTTTATCTCTCAGTTGATGGCAATTCTGTCTTATCACTTCTCAGCCAAAAATCTTTAAATTACTCTTTACTGCTCTCTTATACCTCACATTCAAACTGACATGAATATCTGCCAGCTCTACTTTCAAAATATATTCAGAATCCAACATATCTTACTACCTTCACTAATATCACCTTAATTTGAGTTACAATCATTTCTCATCTAGCTTTCTCATTCACTCCCTAACTTGTTCAATGCTTCCCCTCCCCACTCCAATCCATTCCAGTTGAATCTTAATCAGCCAAGTGATCCTGTCACAGGTTTGTTCGGTGTTCTCTGATCAAAGCTCTCCAATTACATGCTATTTCACTCTCATTAAAAATGAAGTCCTTAAAGCTACCTACAAGGCTTTATGATCTGAACCCACCCTTCCTTCTTGGACCTCATCACCTCCTATTCTCTGGTTTCCTGCCTCAGTGGCCAGCTTACCACTCCTCAAACCCACGAGACAGACTCCTTTATGCAGATATCACATAACTGAGTCTCACACCTTCTTCAGTTATATGATCAAATGTGATGCTTTCCATGAGGCTTACCCTGACTACCTATTTGAAATTGCACACTGACCCTTAGCCTTGATGGTCCTCCTTACCACACTGTTCTTTCTCTTTTCTATAGACCTTTTAAACTTCTAACAAAACATACTAGCTATATATTTTTGTTTTATTGTTTATTTTCTCTCTCCCTCATTTTTATGCTCTAATTCCAAGACTTAGAGCCTCTTAGAAGCTCTATGAGGGAAAGAATCTTTATTTGTTCTGTTAATTGTTTCATCTCAAGGACAAAGTGTTCAATTAATATGTATAGAAAGAATAAATAATTAGTTTCTAAATTATTTAGAACCAAATTATGAAAAAATGTGCTATACTCAGATCTTTGGTTGTATATGGTGAAACCAAAATAGACTAAAACATAAGTTAATCTAGAATGAACTTCAAACAATTCACCAAAATATTTGCAGAAATTTGAAAAATCTTCAAAAGCATTTCATTGCATATAAACAATTCTAAACCATATGAATATTTTAAATATTTTAAAAATTTCGTTAACTAGTAAGTTTGGAAAATTTCCCATTAGATAATATGGTCACTTAATTATTATGTTTTTAGCAAAATGGCTTATAATACAGCGCTCTAAGGATGTAAACTATTTCAGTTACTGAGGAATTCTCATTCTGTTTTTTCTTTTCCCTTTATCACTTAAATGAAGACTTTGAAGTTCTCCCAATGAGAATTTAATTCTTTCCTGTGGGTAGCCATCCTACATATTTTATTATTGTACTTAGATTTTTCCATTGACCCCCTTGACCTTCATTTCAACCTTCTTCATTTTGGAAAGTTGTTGAAATCATAAAAGCCACATTCCCACATTCCCTACATCTTAGTATCTGGATGCAAATTAAGTTCCTCCAATTATAAACAGTGCTGGGAGATTTGGACCATGAAAATACTGCAGAGGCCATCTTGTAGCTCTTGGCAATAGATGAGCAAATAAGGCTAAACAAAGATTAATCATTTACTTATACCCAGGTCCCAGAGCTGATAAGTAGCAGATAAAGCATTCCAATTCATAATTTAAAATTCCAATTAAATATTCTGTCTATGAATACATAGCTGCCTTTGCTATGGTAATACCCATAATGAGTATGTGTAATCCAACTGCATTTATACCTTCAATCATAGAAGAATAATTTGACTAATTGGAAACTTATGTTAAAGTTGTCACAGGACTTCTTCACCTGAACCTGTCAGCAATAATATTCCTCCATAAAAATGCAAAATGTATAAATTACAGGATAAGATTTAAAGAATATTTTAATAGGACATTTTATGTTAAGTTCTTACAGTGCATTCTTTTTCTTCCCAAAGCTCAATGTAGTTCTTAATCTGCTTTGAATCTGTTGAAGGTCTGATAAAGCCAGAGCATGGCACACCCATTCCTGGGTGACCATAGTTCTAAGGAATGTCCTGCTTATTATGTTTTTAAGATACTACAGTAGTTTCCAGAAATTCTAATTCCTTAAGACTATCACAATCAACACTTTAACAATTAAAATGATAAAAGATGCAGTTGTAAAATTAGAAGCTGTAGCAAAAATAAGACCAAGGAATCCATGGCCTCTTTTTATCTTCTGATAATCATGTCTTGCCTATGAGGTTGGAATTCAATCAAGGGCAAGCCAAGGGTTAATATTGGAGCAATATCACAGGATGATCATATTTCATCCAGGGTATAAGAGAACAATAAAAGAACATATAAAAAACAACATCAAAGTTAATGAATAGAAATATAAGTGAAAGACAACAAAACTCAGAACAGAATGTGATAAAACAGAATTATGAATGAGACACAAAAATAATAAACTGGCACCAGCTAATCTGAAAAGGACAGAAATCTAGGAGGAAATGTAAGTCAGTTGGACACACTCAGAATAGGTAATCATGATCACTTAAGTATGCTTTTAATATTGAACTGCTCAAGTATACCAATTGCTCTCAGATAACTTCTTGTATTTTGAAAAGAAATCCTTCCAAAGGGGAGAAAAAAACAACAACAATGAATGTTAAAGAGGAATTTTTCTTAATTGGAGAGAATTGAAATATCTTAGGTAAACCAGAATTGTTGTTTCTTTATTAAGCTCATAGATATTTAGGACTTCTGCTTTAAATCTCTCTTTAAAAGCAATTAAAACCCTAGTTTTACAAATATGATGAACATTTAATGATTATTGATTTTTCTTCCATTTATATCCTGGACAACTTGACTCCAGAATTAGAAAAAACAATTTGGAATAATTTCATCTGGTTCTTGGAAGTTTTGAAGAAGCTGCTTCATGTGAATGAATCTTGTGTAGAATAAGATTTGGTTATATTTGAGATGACTTTAGTGCCTTCATTTGTACAAATTTCTACTTTGACAAGTTGTAAAACCTAAGCTCTAAGAATCATCTTTATTATATGGTTAAGTATTTAATATGTAGGTTTTAGCTATTGCATAATTATTGCATAAAAATCACTTTCAAAATATGGCAATTGTTAATAGAATCCATTACATTCCATAAGTACATAAATGTTGCTCTTGAAGTATGCCAATAATTTATACTTGATACCTGTTTGCTTTATCTGTAACCATCACTTGTACTCTTGGTAAAGAATATTGAGTATGAACTTGAATCATATTTGAGTTCTAACTTGTTAGATCATATAATTTTGCTTACTCTACTTTTCTACCCTTTCATCAAATTTTAAAAAATTAAATGAATTGGCCTCTACCTTAGAAATGAATATTGGTAAATAATTTGTGTAGGTTTCCAAAAAGTGCTCATAAGCAACATGAAAGGGAATCGACAATATCTCTGGAAAGACTTACTAGGAGATTCTCTGATGAAAATTTATCCTCCAGCTTCACTTCAATCTCTCAATATCTCTGTCTCCTCTCTCCCTGCCCATGCTGTTAGTATGTGTCTGTGTGCCTGCTCTTTCCATTTCTTTTCTTTTCTCTTTAATTTACCTTAGGACTCAAGGCCCTTTCTCTCTTTCCTTCCCCTCTATTGGTCTCGGATCTCTGATTAAGAAAAAACTGAAATATTATTTTTCATTAAAATTTGAATATATTTCTCTATATGTTAAAAGATAATAACTACTAAATTTAGTTTTAGGTAGATATATCCATGGGAGTAATGGTGTTGATGGTGAGAGTGATGGTGATAGCAGTTGTGGTGTCAAAGGTGGTGGCAATGATGGTGACAGCATTGGTGATGGTGGTGGTGAAAGTGCTGGTGATAATACTGGTGTTGGTTATGATGGCAGTGGTGTAGGCACAGATTTTGGAATGGTGGCAGTGATGGTGGCAATGGTGATGTTAATGGTTTGGTGATGGTGAAGATAGGACTAATTAAGAAGTCTTCTGTAAACACATTTACAAGTTATATTGTAGACCCCCAATTTTTAAAAAAATTACACAACCTGCCTGCAAAATTCTATCTTTGTTAATTATGCTCCCACTAAGTGATCCTTAATTTTATGAAAAGATAAAGAAACTTGGGAAATATTTGTACTAATAAGGTTATTTTGAAGTCCTTCAGTGATAAGAATCAAATCTAGCTGGATGCTTATAAAAGTTCATATGCTACAAGTTTACCGACTCCACATAAAAATGACAATCTGACTGTAATTACTAGAATAATCTTAGTACATAAGTTTTTATTGAAGAAATTATATGTAGCCCAGACAGAATTGAGAATGGAAGATCAGTTATAGAGTCAAGCTTCCCAGGATTTAAATCCAGTCTCTACCAGTCACTAACTCTATGACCTTGAGGAGGTGACAAACTCTCTAGGTTTAATAAATGCTAATTATTGTTCTTAAGTATTTTAATTTGAAGAGTATATTGATGAATCTACTTAGGCCAAGAATTGTCTTTCTCTATGAAATTAGCTTAAAAACATACTGTAAATTTTTCTGAATTATTTTATAATATAGAAAGCATGCCTCTAAGATTGTAAAGATAAATGTATGATATACTTGAAAAATAAGAAATGGACATAAATAAGAAGGACAATTAAATGAAAAGAAAAAATTCTCTTTGTGGTAGGAAGAAAATTTTTGAAAGGAAAATTTATCAACATCTATCCAAGTGTAATATGTTCATGCCATTTGACTCTGTAATTTTATGTAAAAGTTTATTCTATTAGAAATACTTAAATCTATATTTATATATCTATAAGTATCTCAGAATAGATATAGATATACAAAGATGTTCATTGCAGCATTATTGTAAAGCAGAAATTTGGAAATAAGATAAATTTCCATATATTGGCGTGGAATGCTATTAATGGCAAATTATTCATTAAAAGCAAATATACTCTCTATATATGTATGAAATGTATTTTGTATAAATGTATTAAAATGCTTACACAAATATGCAAATTAAACATTTCTTCATACAAATGCACACCTCCAAGATTAAATAACATGCAGTTCATTACACAGTTAAAAAGCATTCCTGAAGTCTAAATTGGACTTGGTGTATGTAGCTTCAAGGCCCTTGTTCTCTATTGAATACTTTATCATGTCTCTTATTCCCATCTCTGGGATTTCACCCATGCTGCTCCTCCTGCTGGGGACAGCCTCTAGTATTCCTCTCTTATGTCCTCTCTAGCTTTAAGGTGAAACCATATATGTTTCTTCCATTTCTTCAGTGCACAGTGATTTCAATGGTTATTTGAAAAATTTACTAGGCCTGCCTCATAAAAAGAAATGGGGCCACATCTGATACTTCTTATATATTTCTTCTTATATATTCTTATATATTTCTCAGAAACTTTCTGCCCAACTTTAGAAATACTTGTTGTCTACCTAAATAGTTAAGAAAAGTGAGGGAAGTTCATTGGCAAAGCAAAAGAGGAAGGTTAACTAAAATTGTCCCTTTCCTCACTTGAATAGCCTTTTGAAAAAATCATTCCTCCCTGACCTGCTGTGGAGAGAGAAGGGGGATATCATGAAAGCTGCTGATGGTTGCAATTCCAGACTGAACTGGAAGTGCAAGGTACTGTTTGGTCCTTGATTTGGCTGGAGCATATATGGGAATACAAATGGTCAAGATTGCAGCTAGTAAATGTATCAATGAGCCTGGTTAACAGAGGAATAGCAGGCAGACTCTGCCAACAGGACCCTGCTCAAACCTGGAGTATGAGCTGCACAGCATTACCTGTACTACCCAGCTCATTGCAGTTTCCTTCAAACTGATAAAAATATCTTGAAGTGTATTGGTGCCCACTGTGTCCTTAGTAAACTTTTAGTAACTTTGGCAAATGTAAAAGAAGTAGCAATCCTTAAGCATCTGCATATGGAAATAAGAGAATTATCAAACAATCAAGCTATACAGGGACATGCTTTCTGTAAATACATGGAATAAATATCCATGGTGGTAAAGGTGAATACAGGCATTGGGGAGGAAAAGAGGTATGGAGGAAGACTGGTGATGGGTTAGTTGATGGCAGAGGGCAAGGTCAGAGGCAGTAGGCAAAGTTGGAGATTATAGATATAATGAAATGTTCATGAGAAATAGTTGAATGCTGCTTTCCAAAGCTTCCTCATGTATATTACTTCTTTTAACCCTCACAGCAGTCCTGCAAGGCAGGACATGCAGATATTGGGTGACTATGAAGCATAATAGTTAATAGCTTATTCTCTGGAGGTAATCACATGCTAGCAAAGAAGTTGTGAACAAGTGATGAAACTAACTCTCACTTGTGTTTCAGAAAATCCACACAATCGTAACACTTACTCTAGTTAGCTCTTTGTGACTGTTCAATGAGAAAAAACCCTTTGTACATTGTCCACAAGTTGTAAGACCTACATATATGTTAACTATGGTTTCTTTTTAATTAATTGTGCTGCTACAGAAATTAAGGTTGGGGTAATTGAGATGACAAAGCCAGTAATTGACTTGGCTGTGACTTCAAGGTATGTTTGCTGTATATGGATCCATTGGTTTTTCCTGCAAATAGAAAGCATTTCTGTGAAAAGATACTGGTGTGAGTCTGGCAGGAAGCAGGTAGCATTGAAAATGGAATAAGTAAAAAGAGGAGAACAGAGAAATGCAGTTGAATAAGTAAGGGAGAGAAGGGTTGGTGAAGAAAGTTGAATAATTTTTTACTATATGGATAGGCACTCTTTGCTCAAGCTGTAAGGCCTGGCAGGGCATTAAATATCATTTAGAGTTGTGGTTTTCAAACTTTAAAAAAAATTTTTTCTAAATTTTCTAACAGGAAATGAAACACCCCTAAGGAAAGCATACTGAGAGGCATAAACAACTAATGCAAATAAAATCTAAGTGTTTGTGTTTGAGAAGGGCTGAATCCCTGATGTTGCTACTCATTTAGTAACCTAACATCACTTTGCAGAAGAGGAAACTGAGACTCAGAGATGCCAGTAACATACCCAAATAACAGACTAATAACACAATCTAGAAAAGAAGCGAGTTCTCATTTGCTGACTCCCAAGCCTGTATTCCTTATACTTCACAAGCCCTTTTCAGAAAGCAACTGAGTTTTGGGGCTAGGGTGGAGGAGTGTGGGATTAAGTCATATGAATGTAATGACACTTCCAAAGTCTTCTCTGGTCCTTCTCCACTTTGTGTAAGGGGTGCCTCCTTGTTATCTTTAGTGGGGTGATGTGTGTGACCATCTTCTCTTTGCTCCTTGCCTCCTATAAGGTCATCCTCTGCTCCCTGATGTCTTACAGCTCTGAAAGATGGTACAAAGCCTTCTCTACCTGTGGCTCCCACATGGTGGTTGCCTTGTTCTTTGTGCCATGTATCTTCTTGTACATAAGGCTTGTGGGCACTTACCCCATAGACAAGGCAATGGTGGTGATCTTCACCATTGTAGAACCCTTGTTAAATCCCTTAATCTACACTCTGAGTAATGCAGAGGTGAAAAATGCCATGAGGAAACTTTGGATGAAACAAGAGGCTTTATTTGGTAAGTAACTGTCATGTGTTCCCCTTAAAGATAATTTATTTTGTCAGAAATGTAGGAGAAGTAAAACTGTCCATTCTCTGCTAGAAGCCAGGGTGATCTTTTGAAAATATCAATCTGATTTATTATTTAAGGTCTTTACAATTGAGGGATTATAATACTCTCCTGCTTTATACCCTTCCTTGGCTCCCCATTGCCTTTAGTAACTCCTTGTTTTGTCTTGTATTTCCCTCATTAATCTGATTACTGACTCTACCTCTCCAACCACATCTTGAACTCATCAACACTTCTTTCACTATACCACAGCCATGTTTTTATTTCACCGGTCATGAGAGCTAGCCAAGACCTTTCTCACCTCAGTGCCTTTGTGTCTTCTCATCTCTCTGCCTGAGTTGACTTTGGGTGCTTTATGTCTTTCTCTCTAGACTGAAAGTCTGTGAGGGAAAGACTTTTGTGTTATTTAGGCTTGGAAACTATTAGGTTTCTGTCGAATGACTATGAAATTCTATAACAAGTAACATTTCAAGCTGAATTTGAATTTTGTTGAGAATTTTTCATGAAAAATAATCAAATGTATTAATCAATAAGTTTAATAATAATGACAATAATAATTGACCAACATGATCAGAAGGAAGATTTGATATGATGCATATTCTGGACAGAGAAAATAAATTGGAAAATTTTGCAGTAACTGCCATGATATTTTCAAAGAATTATTAAAGATCAGAGTGGATGGAAAATAATCATCTGGGTAGTGGCAAGATTGGGTCAAATCATGTAGAGTTGATGTATCTAAGTCCTGGCCTCCTTGAAACCCAAAAGAGTATAGATTTTGTTACTATATTTTCAAAATCACTCAAAGTCAAAAATTCTTTCAATGGCTTAGATGGACTTTAACTTTTGTGGTATATATGTATAGTATGGTGTGAGAACCTTGTATTTTTCCTTTAGCTTTCAATTATAGAATAAACTTCACCTTATATTCTTAAAATATTACAGAGTAGAGTACTCATGTTAACTGTATATTTTTTAAATTTTTCCCCATTTATCATCAACACAGTAGAAAAATACCATAATAATGTGATTAGCTAAATCTTTGCAAAAGTGATAGGTTGATGTTTATTTTATTATAATCACATAATGTAAATCCTGGGAAGGATCTTAGAGTAAGGCCCTTAACTTTAAATATGTTTAATGTGTGAGATTTAATAACTTGATCACAGTCAATCAATGAAAAAATATAATGCTAGAGTTAGTTTTATGCTTCCTATTATATAGTTGAGAGTTTTTCTGATTGTCATCCTATAATTTGGAATCGCCTACCAGTTAGTTCACACCTTTCCTGGAATTGAGTAAAATTAGTTTACATTGAATGAGGTAAATGTCTTTTTCATTAAATACATTTTAGCAGGTAAGGTCTGGAAATTTTTATACACTTTGATTTTTTTTCTTTTCTTTTTTTTTTGGGGTACCAGGCCTGGGGATTGAACTCTGGACCTTGTATGTGGGGAGCCTGTGGTCAACCACTGAACCACATCAGCTCCCCTGACTTGGTTATTTCATTTGTTTGCTTGGTGTTTTTATTTTTGTTTTTTTTTTAGGAGGCACCAGAGACTGAACCCAGGACCTCCCATGTGGGAAGCAGGCGCTCAACTGCTTGAGCCACATCCATTCCCTACACTTTGATTTTTGATACAAACTTTGGTTACTGATTTTTGTTACCAGAATTTTCTGTTAATAAATTCTATTAATAATATTGCAATATATACATATATATGTATATATAATATTCCAAGATGACAAAATGGGATTTGATAAAACTTTATCTGAATTCTGATTCAAATAAACTGAAAATAATATTGAAATCATTTAACTTGATAAAAGAGTATTGTTAGGGATTGAAAAAGTCTCTCTGGCCTATAGGTGTGAAGCCAGTTGAAAACAGGACCTTTGAAGAAGTTAAGGTGTGCTCAAACTGCATGAGGGTAGACCTTAAACCAAAATGATTAAAGTTCTTATAAGCAAAAGAAATTGGACACAGACAGAGAAACTACAGGAAGCAGCAAAAAGCTATAAGTCAACAAACATGGAAAAGAAAGAAGATGCCACCGAACTCATTGCCATGTGATGTAAAAACCAAGGAACACCAAAGTTCATTTGCCAGTCAGAAGGAGATAGCAGGATTTCTAGCCTCTGAAACTGAGCCAAAAATTACTGTTGTTAAGCCAATCCATTGTATGGTATTTGTTTTACCATCTGGGAAACTAAAACAGTTATCTTATAGAAATAGAAAATGTCAAATATCTGTTAAAGAACCACTAAATTCAGGGACAAGACAAGGTCACCTTCTATCACTTCTATTATTATATATTGTACTGAGTATCCTATTGTTGTTTACTCAACCACAAATATGAACAGAGGCCAGGCAGATAAAACAAACGAGTGAAGACATTTAAGGGATGGTGGGAATATGACCTTTGGAAAGGGAACAAACTGGTCTCCATAAGCATCTGCCACACTACTCAGCTTTATCTGTTGCTGCCTTATGAAAATGTATGTCCAAATTTACCCCACAAGAATATTTTGAAGAGAATACAGGCATGAATATTTTTATGTGAATTTTATTGTTTTGAATTTATTGATAGTTGTGATAGTTTGGAGCTGGGTGGATCCCAGAAAATCATGTCCTTGGGGATAATCTATTCCTGTGAGTGTGGGACACCTTTGATTGGTTCACTTCAGTTGAGGGCCTTTGGTTGGATTGCATGACTCACAGTGGGTCTTGGACCTCTTGCAGAAGTCCTTTATAAATGGGCTGAAAGCAGAGATACACATGAAAAAAAGGTCAAAAACACTAAAAGAAGGCCACCTGGAATCAGCAGAGCACAAGGGCTCTGAAAGGGATCCCCAAGAGCCTAGGCCCACAGAGCAGATTGAGGCTGAAGACAAAAGGTCCAGAAGAGAAGGGAGAGAGGAGCAGACAGGATTGTATCCTGATATGTGCCTGCTCACCTACAGCTGTTGCTCTGAGAGAAGGCAACATTAGATGACACCTCCATGTGCCTGGTTGCTCACAGTTGCAGCTTGGTGAGAAAGGGTCTATAGGTGATGCCTTGAGTTGGACACTTTGACAACCTCATTGTGAAATTTTTATTATAAAAGCCAACCTATTTCTGATATTTTGCATTGGCAGCTTTTAACAAATTAAAACAATGTTTAATTAGGTTTCTTTAAAACCTTATGCTGAGCAAAAATCTTTGAATGAAAAACAGGTTGAGGTGAATTAAGTACATAAGCTATGACTTTGGAAAGTCTGTATTAATCAATGCAATAATATTAAAAAGAAAAAAATGAAAGTATAAAATGAAGCAATGTGATTCATTATTTGCTGATATGCTCATCTACTTAGGAAAACACAACAAAATCTATTGACAAATTTTAGGGTTCATTAGCAATTTAGTAAAAAATCATCATACTAATACTTTAAAATAGAATTGCAATAAACAATTGGAAAAAAAATAAGTCCACTTCATAATAGTAATAAAAATACAAAGAATATAACAAAACTGTGTAAAATATTTATGATGAATACTAAACATCACAAAAGACAAACAGGAATAACTGAATAAAGTGAGATATAAAAATTTATGCTATGGAGATACAATATTGTAAAGTTTAAAATTTTTTTTCCAAATTAAATGATAAATTGACTTAAATCCCAATCAAAATCTCAAGAAGATATTTTTATGGAAACCAATATATTTATTCTACAATCCACATTACCCTGGTTGTTTTAAGGTGATTACTGTTTTTTAACATTTGTAAAGATTATCAGAGTTTATAAAATGTTTCAGTTTATTTAAACATTACTGATTATACTTATTGTGTCAGAGACTTTTGTAATTTATGGACATATTAATGAGAATAGTGACTAATATCTATTGAGCACTTACTATATCCTAGGTACTTTTCTAAGCATTTTATAAATACTAATCTATTTGATACTCATCATAAACCTATAACTTCACTACTTCTACTCTACCCATTTTATCAATAAGCCAATTGAGGCACACAGAGATTAAATATTTTCAAAACCACATAATTTATAGGTTGCTAAATCCAATTCCAAATCCATGCATTCTGACTCTGGGCTCTCAAACTCCTCTATACCAAAATCCCTTGGGACAAGAAATGTGAAACCAAAGGAAGAGGCATAGAAATTAATTAATTTCAATATAATGCATATATATAGTGATGAAGGAATTTACATCTACTAAGGTAATGCAGATGAAATGCACTTGGTCCAGCATTTGGGTAAGCAGAAAGCTTCTAAAAGAAGATGACAGCTAAGTTCACTCTGAAAACATGAGGAAGATGTTTCCAAGTTTGCCAAAGTGTAAGACATTCCAGGAAGTGGGACCAGCATGAATAAAAATATAGAATGTGTAGTTGTATGTGTGCATATTATTGAAGATTAAATTAATTAAAATATACAAAATGGAAAAAAACAGCTCTCATAGGGTGAGCCATTGGGATTGATAGACTGCATTAAAGACCCATTTATTGGCCTCTTTTTAAATGAGAAGGGAGTTAAATGGCACAATACAAAAAAAATTAAATAAATATGAACATAGGCTTTTATGGAAGAATTGAGGAACAGAAAAGGTAAAAGAATTATAGAACCTAAATAGCAAAATGGCAAAAGAAAGTCCTGCTTTAAAATTAATTACTTTAAATGTAAATGGAATTAAACTCTGCAGTCAAAATGCAGAGATGGGAAGAATGGATAAAAAGTATAAGCCAAATATATTTTGTTTACAAGAGACTCAGCTTAGATTCAGAGACACAAGTAAGTTGAATGTGAAAAAATATGTCATACAAATAGGAAATAAAAGAGCACTGTAGTAGCCATACTAATATCAGATAAAAGAGACTTTAAATCAAAAACTTTTATGAGGGACAAAGATTGTCACTATGTATGGATAAAAGTGTCAATTCAGCAAGACATTAAAATTATAAATATAAAGACACCTGACAGCAAAGCCCCAAATCAAATAAGGTAATTATTGACAAGTTTGAAGACAAACAGGCATTCTACATTAACAGTAGTAGACAACCATTCACAATTTTAAAATAGAATATCTAGATAGAAGATCAATAAGGAAATAGAAAACTTTAATGATAATATTAACTAACTAGACTTAATAGACACATATAAAACACTTCAACAGAAGCAGAATACATGTTTCTCTCATGAACCTGAATCATTCTACAGGATAGACCATGCGTTAAGCCACAAAACAAGTCTCCATAAGTATTAAAGCATTGAAATCATACAATAAACCTTCTTTTTCTACAATGGAATGAAACTAAAACTAAAAAAGAGAGGAAGAACTGGAAAATCTGCAAAAATGAGAAATTCAAACAACATACTATGAAAGAGTCAAAAAAGAAATCACAAGGGAAATTAAGAAATATTTGAAGCAATAGAAAATGAAAATACAACATACCAAAACTTGTGGGATATATCGAAGACAATGATTTGAGGTAAATTTATAACTCTAAATGTTTACATTTAAAAAGAAGAAAGTTCTCTGATCAGAGATCTAAATTCACATCTGGATTATCTAGTAAAAGAAAAACAAATTAAACCCATAGCAAACTGAAAGAAGGAAATAACAGAGATTAGAGTGGAGATAAATAAATAGAAGAGAACAAAGAAAAAAATGCAATTGAGAAAATCAATGAAATTGAGGGTTGGTTCTTTGAGAGCATTAATAAAATTGTCAACACTCTACCTAGTTTATGAAAACAAAAAGAGAGAGGATGTAAATAACTAAGGTCAGAAATAAGGAGAGACATTATTGCTAACTTACAGAAATTATTAAAAAAAGAATCTAAAACAGGGGTTCTTAACAAGGGGTCAATGAGATGGAATTTAAATAAAAAAAAACTTTATTCTTGTGGGGATGTGTTAGTGAAAATGTGATATATTTATTAAATAATACACAGTATAGTGTGGACTTAGTAAAGGGTCTGTGGTTTTCACCTGACTGGCAAAGGGGTCTTTGGAACAAAAAAGGTTAAGAACCCCTTCTGTAATGGGATATTTTGAAAAACTGCATGTCAACAAATTAGATAACCTGTATGAAATTGACAAATTCCTAGAAACAAACTACTTGCACTAACTCAAAAAGTAATAGAAGATTTCAACAAACCAACAACAATGAAAGGGATTGAATTAGTAATCAAAAACCTCCCAAAAACCTTCCAAAAAAAGAAAAGCCTGGTTTCACTGGTTAATTTTACCAAATATTCCAAGAAGAATGAACACCAATTCTGCTCAAAGTCTTCCAAATATTGAAGAGTAGGGAATACCTCCTGTAATGGGAAAAAAAATTAGTATTGTTCAAACCTAAAAGTGAAACATCATGCAAGAAACTTTATTAATCAGCAAACCAATGCCTTGCTAGTCAGCACTTTTCGTATTTCAGGAGGAATGATGAGAACTAGAACAGTGGGCACATTGGGGATGTTTCGTAACAAATAAAAACAGATAGGGTGCATTCTGGGGATTGCTGTGTTTCTCTCTAGGAAGGCTGACCACTTTCTCAGGGACTGATGCATAAACCTTGGAATGTACTGACCGATAGTGTTGTGTTCCTTCCTGGGAAGGCTGGCCACTTCCTCGAGAATTGATGCAGTACTCACAAGTTGACATCTATAGTATCGAGTTCATTGATTATGAGCGCAATAAAGGGGACAGTCCTTGGTCAGGCCAATTGAAGTCTCATCTTGGGAGCGGGTGCTCTGCACAGGTGTTTTCAAGCAAGACTCTGGTATTGACTGCTGATTCAGGACATCCCAGCCAAGAGATAGATGTTGATGAGTTTGTACGTAAGACTGCTCTATTTTTCTGTAATTTTTTAAACTCTGTTCAATATTGGTTCAATCTTTTGATTGATTATGTTATTCTTGTTTCTCACTATAATTGTCAGTATATACTTATTAAGCTAGATATGCATATTGGTATTTATGTTGCATCCAATTGGGACTGGCCAGATGTGGACCAGGTAGGTTGGTGTGTCCCCCGGTGTGGTGAGCTTATGAATGTATGTATTCATATCATGAGGGATTGAGATAGTGCAGTCTGTTTGTAGACAATCCTTTGCCTATTTTATATTCTCCCAATTATTAACAGAAGTTTAATAAAATAAATATATGTCTGTGTATTGTTTTCTTATGCTGGAGTTAATTAAGTCATCATATCAATCTATATACATACATACATATATATATATATATATATATATATAGCAAAGCATTAGCAAAGCATTTTATCTAGCAGAACACCTCCTAACTCATTCTATGAGGCCAATATCACTCTCACATCAAATTCAGATAAAGATACCACCAGAAAATAAAATTGCAGACCAATATCCTTTATGAATAAAGATTCAAAATTCCTCAATAAAATACAAGCAAACCAATCCAACAGCATTTTTTTTTAATTTAAGTCAAACACTTTATTTTAACATAAGTGCAAAAAGCTGTCAAACACTTAAAAAATACAATTAATGCAGTTATGAAGTCAATTACATACTGCTCAAAATCCCAAAAGTTCAATCAACTCAATGTTCCAAACATTTCCATTTTTTCAAAACAACATTGTTTTTTGGAAAAATCAGTATGGAAGTCAATATACATTGAACACATTAAGCAACATTTGCTGTATTAAAGTGTCCAACAATATTAGTTTATACCTGGAAAGTTGGAGAATGATGATTTGAACTCATATGCTGAAATACAGACACAGGTTTTGCCCTGAACAAAGGTGAAGAAAAGGCCAGTCCAGGTTGTGGCATTTCTTGTAACAGAGGTACACTGTCAAGTCATTAAGCTTCATGGTCCAAATGGTCTCTTGCTGAGGCTTGAGATGGGCACAAATGGTGGGGAAGATGAAGTCACAGTAGAGTTTTGAAAAAAAATTCCAAAGATGCTCAAAGAGAGTAGGAAGGTGTTAGCTATTGTTTTCCATTTTTCTCACATTATTTCAGGGTGAAGTTATGGATAAGTTCAGATAAAATGTTAAAATATTTGCTTAGATTTTTAATCAGTAGCTCTTTGAGAGTCCTCATACATAGCAAATTTGAAATTTCATTACAAAAAAGAGCCTACAAATAAATTCACAAAAAGAGACAATGTTGAGGAGCCAGAAAGTCATGGTTTATTATATCTGAAGAAGTTCCATATATACCAAACTTTACATTTTACAATCACATTCTATTTGTAAACAGTTATAAGCCATTGACATTTTTTTGCATCTTAGGACAAAAACAGAATCAAGGCAATGAAATGATGGCAAATTCTGTACTGTTAAAATTTTCACCCATGTTTAGTTTCTCTTCTTTGACTAAGCCTGCCATTATAATACCATTTGTGGGCAGAAAAGGGGGAGAAATGAAAGAAAATTTTTAAATGGTGTAAATTGGTAGTTTTCCAACAACATTTAAAATTTTTTCTTTATACAATGATCAACTTTATAAGCCCAATACCTTGGTTACAGTATACATGGTTACTGATTTTGGCTTTAAGGTAAAACAGTTAAACATTAACACAGTCACAAGAGAGCAGAAATATATAAAGTTTATTTGATGAGATTACAAAAATAAATTATTACTTATTTATTATTATCAAACCATCACCACTCACTAATAAAAAGACAACAGAATGTCAAACTCCAGCTTTAAGTATGTTTTTTTCTTGTTTTTTGTGTTTTTGTTTTTGGCAGAAAAAATTCTTTAACAAAGCCATATGGAATATAGTGCCAAAAGTTGGGTTTTTCTTTTTTCCTATTAGAAACTACAAGGAGTTTTTTTTGTTTTGTTTGTTTGTTTTGTTTTGCTTTTGTTTTTGTTTTTATTTTTCACTAGGAAACTGGTTTTCCTGTAAACCATGCTCTTTGATTAAGGACAGGAACAGAAAAAAAGACTATGACCAAATGCAACTTCTTTTTCTCAGACATAGAAAGCGTCTTTTAAATCATCCAACAACATTTTAAAATATTAAACACAATGATCAAGTAGGAATTAACCCAGATATGAAAATGTGGTTCAACATAAGAAAATCAATTAATATAATATATCACCTTAATAGAATGAATGGGAAAAGTCACATGGTCATTTCAATTGATGCAGAAAAGCTGTTTGACAAAATCCAGCACCCCATCTTGATAAGAACACATCAAAACCTAGGAATATAAGGAAACTTCCAACATATGATAAAGAACACATAAGAAAAACCCACAGCTCACATCACACTCCATGGTGAAAGACTGAAAGCTTTCCCTCTAAGATCAGGAATAAGAGAAAGATGCCCACTGGCACTATTGTTATTGAACATTGTATTGGAAGTTCTAGCCAGAGCAGTTAGCCAAAAATAATAAATATAAAAGCATCCAAATTAGACAGGAATAAGTAAAATATTCACTATTTACAGATGATATGATCCTATATATAGAAAATTCTGAAAAACCCACCACAAAGCTACTAGAGCTAATAAATGGATTCAGCAAATTGGGTTCTTAGATCAGCTGCAAAAATCAGTGGTGTTTCCATCTACTAGTAATGAATACTTTGTAGAGGAAATCAAGAAAAAAAAATCCATCAACAATAATAATGAAAAGAATCAAATATCTATGAATAATTTAAATATGGATGTAAAAGAATTATACAGAGAAAAATGTAAAGCATTACTGAAAGAAATTAAAGAGCAGCTGAAATTCCTTAGGTCAGTCCAACATCTTCAAACACTGACAATATACACCTCCAATGATGCAGTCTTATCTACTCCCTCTGAGTCATGGTTTAGTGGGGTGTGGAGAGATACATCTATAGTATTTATTCTATGGACAGTGGTTCTCCTTTTAGGTCCCAAATATTCCCTGAGGTACATGGATATTGTGGTTATTTGTTGTGACAGGTACTATACTTCCTTAAACACTAAGCAACCCTAAACTTTTTGTTGACAAGCTTGTGATGATTCTCTAGAGGATACTGTGGGTCACTTTTGTGCAAAAAGCTTCAGCAATGAATGTAGACCTGGACAAACTGAAAATGGCTTCCGTCAGCATATAAATCACAATGGATTTTATAATAGATAACTTGTATGTTTTATGAGGTCCCTGGGTCCTTCTTAATTAGAGACTGATGTTCAAGCCTCCTTTCCCTCATTTACTATGTTTCTGGGGTAGTATCACTTCTGCTCTTTTCCCATTACCCTTTCAAAAGGTCAGTCTTTGCTCCTCATCACCGGAGCTCCATTATTAGATCTCATCATTGTAATTCACTTTGAAATTTTCCATGTTTAGAAATAAGGCTTAATTTTAAATCCCTTCCCCTCAAAATATACCTTTTACGTGTGCAAACAAAGGAATTTAAAGTTGGAGTAACGTATAACCACATTTTAAATGAAAATAAATAATCTTGAAATCCACTATTGATACAAATATTTATGATTTAACTTTTCTCATATAACGACATGTTAAAACAGAAATTTTGACTAGATGCAGTAGATGTGAAATGAAAAAGTATGGTCCAAGAAAATTTATTGAGCTTTCAGAGTTTCCTCAGAAAGAAAGGCTACTTTATCATTATACTTCTACTATACTTCTACTATATTCAGTTTGAGTGAGCACCAGAAAACAAAAAATAAAGTTTTGTTTTGATTATGTCTTTCTTACCTAAGTACAAATTTTACTTAAATATATTATTTATGAGATTTAAGTCAAATGTTTTGAAAACCGAAAGACATAAAATTAGAAAAATTGTGACTGTTCATTTGTGGGGTATATGAAGCAAAAATATCAGTTGTGAATATGGTACTGACAGTTGACAAATGTCTTCTTTAAGAGTTAAATGCTTATTACATCACCAATTTTCTATACAGTATCTGAATTATCGGGAATTCTTTGGAGCAATATGATAACATTTTGCTTTCAGTTGACTAAAGTTCTTCATTTGCATATGAAGTTCATTTTGTTCAATGTCATTTATAACAGTACTTTCTGTTGCCAATGTGATTGGAATAATAACTCAGTCTTGACATAGCATATCTTTACATGATTATGTGTTTATGAGTTGGCATGTGTGTACATGTAATGCATATAGATTAGATTAATTTCAACATGGAAATATACATTTCAAAACAGTCTCATATAAATATAAAAAGTCAAAGTTTGAGAAACAGTGGAGCTGAATTTTCAATTCTTTGATAATTCCAAAAAAATCAGAATTTTGAGTTAGAGATCTATTAGGAATAAAAATACATTTATTTCATCATTCCCAATAACCAAATCAAATATAACAGAAGAGAAATCTAAGATACTCTAAGCACATGACAAAAATATTTTGAAACTTCATTTCTTCTTGCAAATATGACCATAGGTAAATGTGAGCCCTTAAATATAAGGAAGTTAAAGCTCCTACTCTCCACATGGAAAAAAATTACTAATATCTTTAACATTTTTCTTCAGCAATTATTGTTCTCTAGTCTCCCTTCTGCTTATTCCAGCTGCCAAATATACTCTCACTTTTTCCTCCTTCTCCATTGTAAAGAGCAATGTGCAAGTCTCAGGAGACAGCTGAATGGCTGATACTGTCTAAGGCATCCAAATGTAAGGCCCTTCCATCACTATTCACAGGATTTTAAAAACTTCTTCAGTCAAAGTCTAGATTGGCACTGAACTTTCCAAATTTTATTGAAATTTGAGGGTCCATCAATACAGGACCTTCAGTGAGGCAGGCTCAGACACAAATTTAAGAAATAGTATCTTTGAGAATCATTCTCTCTACTCCTCAGGTTGACAAGACAACAATCTTGATTTTTTAAGCATACAGTCTCTTACAGACTAGCTCATGTTCATAAATTCTGTAAGAGACAAGCATAAAATCTGGAAAGGGAATATGGTGTATGCATACATATTCACACACACACAATCATTCTCTTGATAAGCAATACATTTCTTTCTGAATAAAAATTTGAACAGGAAGCTAAATTACCATATGACAAAGGCCAAATGTAGATCAAATTCAATTAAAAGTCATCATAGTTTGTTCAATTATGAGTAATCCACAGATTGTTTTTTCCTAGTAAGGATGTTTTAACTTTCTATCAATATAACAAAAACTAAGATGTTAAGGAAGAATAAACTAGACTCTCTATAAATTATTTATCCAATGAAATTCACACTTCTTATACCATAAAATTTTATGGCATTTTTCACTTCTGCATTCCTCAAAGTATATATAGATCAGAGGGTTAAGCAAGGGTGTCCCAATTGTATAAAACACAGTTATCATCTTGTCCACTGGAAATGTGGTTGGTGAACTTGTATATATGAATATACATGGACCAAAAAATATGATAACCACAATAAAATGGGATTTACAGGTCAAGAGAGCTTTTTGTCTTCCTTCTGTACTATGTTTTCTCAGAGAATATAAAATAACTACATAGGAGAGAAGCAGAATTATGAAACACATCATGCATATAGCACCACTATTAGATACAACTAGCAAATTTATGACATAAGTGTCCATGCAGGCAAGTTTCAACAAGGGCTGTGAGTCACAGAAATAATTATCAATCACATTGGGATCACAGAAGGGCAATCTCAAAGCCAAGAAAAGCTGTGCTGAAGAATGGATGCAAGATCCCACTCAAGTCAGAATCACCAGTGCTCCACAGAAAATATGTCTCATTATGGTCATGTATCTCAGGGGCTTACAAATGGACACATAATGATCAAAGACCATGAGGATGTGCACAAAGATCTCCATGCACCCAAAAAAATGGGCTGCAAAGACCTGAGTCATGCACTCATTGTAAGAAATGGTCTTTTCCTGAGCAAGGAAATCTACAATCAACCTGGGAGTTGTGGTTGTAGAGAAGCAGGCATCAGCAAAGGACAGGTAAAAGAGAAAGAAGTACATGGGACTCCCAAGTGTTTGGCTTGCCTTAATAGTCACCATAATGAGAAAGTTCCCCCAAAGAGTTGCAAGGTAAATGATCAAGAAGATCCCAAATATTGCTTTCTGCTTTCCACCATGCTGTGTCAACCCCAACAAAATGAACTCAGCCACACTTTTATTCATTTTTCATATCAATAGCTGTAGGTAGAATGCAGTTGGCAAAGACTTAATCTGCAAAGAGAAGAAAAAAGTCACATGTCAGTGAGATCAGTGGGCTCAAAACAGAATTCCTTGGTTTTGCTATATACTCTGTTACTTCTAGTAACAGAGATGCTCATGCCTCTCACATATATATCTTTTGATTCAGAAACCCAATGGATTGGACCAAAGCATTTGTATTTTCAAAAAAAAGGAAATAACTTTCACAAATTTTGATTTCTACCAAGATTAATAAATGCAGAGCTTGTTTTATCCTTGGCCAAACAACTTAATTGCTTTGAAATTGGCCTTTATATGAAAAAAGAAGTGCAAATATCTTCCTTACCTTATTTTCAGGTTTAATAATAATTAAAAAAAATGATGCACATATATATATGCCCGTACATACATACAGTTATTACCGGTATTTTGCAGTGTAACTATATGCTTTGAAATCTGAATAACACTTTTCCAATATATTTAAGTACTAGTAATATTATAGAATTCCTCCTGAAGAAAATATTCTCAGTTCAGTTCACTCATCTTTGTGTCTATTATAACAGGTTTCCTTTCCATGTTGGGTGCAGCATGTTTTACACATAACTATTAGAACAACATTTTACCTGTGTTTCAAGAGGTTAGCTTATCAGTGATATAACAAATAAAACAAATATCTGGAAAACCTTTGAGGTTGACGTCATGGAAAGAAACTAAACTCTTTTTAACCTATCTCATTACTCAGCTTAAAGAGAGAATATTGAGTCACTCTGCATTTGAATTTGAAGTGGTCCTCAATTTCTACTATTTGTAAAACCAGAGTGTGTTTTACTTAATCATGTCCATCTTCACCCTTAATTACCCAGGTTATTTCTTCTAAAAACATTGCTTGAAACACATTTCCCTACTCCAACACACAATTTTGATTATTTTATTGCAATATTTTGTTCAAATACTCTTATAATTATTATAATTAAAGTTATATAATACCATTTTGTATTCCAATTTTTACTTAGAATTTTTACAAGCACTCTTATTATGTTGCTCTAGTTTCCATATCTAATTATCAATTTAATGGTAGTAGAAAACATATATTTTTATAAATGTATATTTTTACATTGTCCATTGAGACATTTATGTTCTTTCCAATTTTCATACTACTAAGTAACAATTCTACAAACAGCTCTGGTATAATTTTCTAATGGCAACATTGTCCCTATTGCCTATGTTCATTGTTATTGATATATTTTTAAAACTATGTTACATATTATCATATTCTTTTATGAACTATACTTTACTCTCCAATATTACAAGATTATGATAAAATATTCAAATAATTAGAAAGGTGAAAAGAAAAGTGAAAATGTCTCAATCTTTTGAATTGATAACCCTATGTTTTAGATATAAGTATTTTATTATATATCCTCCATAATTTTTCTAAGTATTTTGCATATGTGTATATATATCTTTTTTACCTGCAAATAAGGCCAGAGTTTCAATATTGGTGTTCTGCAGAAAAATAGATAGGCAAAAAACAGGCTGTTTGTGATGTTATCCTATTATCTCACTAAGTTAATAGCAATACAGCTATATATAGATATATTTATTTCACAAAAATGTTTATCACATATTTTATATTCTTATACATTTATTTTCTAAAAATGTTTAACTTCCAAGAATGATTTATCTTATACTAGTTCATCTTTTTTAATCTTGTAATTATACCTAAAATGTACATTAATAAAGAAAAATAATTATTATATATTTTATTTAGGAGTTCAGAGGTTGAAGCCAAATGATCTGAGTTCAAATCTCAACCCCACCATTTGCCAGCTGTGATATTGGTGAATTCACTTTAGACATAATTAAGATTACTGGGCAGATTAACTTTTTTATATATCTGACTCAAAATAAAAACTCTGTAGGTCTAAGCCTTTGCTTTTTCCTCTATTACGGCATTGCTTTTTCCTTCTGTGTTTTTATTACTTTTACTCTCATTGTTATTATTTTTATACAGTCCAATCTGTGAATTTTTGCATTCTTATTTAGTCCATTGTTTCATACTATACAAAATTAGAATATCTGTTCTGTTTTCTTACATAATTCCATGATTTTCTTTATTTCATATGTTGAATCAAAATTAGCTGGAGCTATTACTAGGAATGGGGAAAATGCTCCCCTCTTCTTAGCATTTTAATATGAGTTTTAAGATAAATGAAGATAGGACATTAATTCTGTGACACACTATGTGGGATGTATTAGAAGCGTAAAAACCATCTGCAAAGAGAGGAGTAAAAATTCCTAAATAACGATGTACAAGTTGAACAGAGAAGTATTAAAATTATGTAAGAGGGAACCATTAACCTTAATGGGACCAAGTCAGATTCCAAACCAGGTTCTCTGAGGTGTAAACATTCAAAACTTTGATGAGAAATTGTGAACATAGTGATCAATGCTAAAAGTCTGAAACCACACTACCTAGAGTCAACCCTGCCCCACTGACCTTCATTGCTGTGACATTTACATGTCCCTTGATAACTCTGTGCTTTATTGTATTCATCTGTAAGGCAGAAATAATAAAACACTCTACCTTTCATGGTTAACTGTGAAGGTTAAATAATTTTAAATGTGCAAAACATACAGAAGATGCAGGTACCCAGTTCCTGCAATAAGTGGTTACTACTTAGTTTCCAAGAGGTGTTTTAAATTTTGAAAAACATGAATTCAAAATGCCCATGTACCCATAATAAAGATGCAGAACTATATTAAGACATGAATTTCCTTTGCTGAGTGGCTGAAACCACATGAGGTTTCTTGATGACACTAGTTTTTTCATGGTGATCAGAAGCTAGAATCGACCTTTCCAAAAGTCTTTAATAAATAAAAACAAAAGAAAAGAAAAAATAATAAAAAATTGCATAACAGTATCAATACCTGGGATCCATGATCAGAGGAAAGTAGCAATAAAATAGGTCCTTCATTGTGAAAAGTTTAAATCTGGAAATATAAAAAGCAAATGATGAGGGCAAATGATTGAAAAACATGAAATTAACAGTTTAATGGAAATGTTAGAGCTTATGCCATATCAGGAAAATCAATATGAGACCTCTAGTTTTGCCAGACTAAATAGCTGTGGTAGAAAATCTTTGGAAAATAAGTTGTCCTCATAGGCAAAGTCTACAAAACTAGGTTATGAAGGTTTGGTATTTTTCTACTGGTACTCAAAAAAAGTATCTAAAAAAAAAAAAATAAGGAACCATATTAGGGATAAAAATATACTTTGAGTGCTTTGGGCCATATGTATGTGTGACAGTGGATCTTGGGCACCCAATATTAATATCCAAGTAAGCATCCCTCTCCTTTTCCATACCTGAACCTTTGCAAATAAGGAATCTGCATCTTAAGAGTGTTATATCTCTGCCACATTCCTTTGCTCTCTTTTTAATCAAAATTGGTCTGAGAAAGTCTGCATCAAGCAAACACCAGTGAAAGTTGACAAGCCCTGAAGTATCAGAATCTTTACATTACTGTGAGAAATTGTCCCCCAAAATTCAGATTTCTCAGGAGACATAACTAGATGATGACAATTTCTTTTAAACCTTTTCCTAAATTTGAGGCAAGAAAAAGGAAACGTTCATTTGGGCTTATAACCTTACCTTTCTTCTTGTGTGCAAACAGATGACATCCAATAGAAGCTCATAATACTCTTTTACAATTCTTGTTTGCTTTGAAGATAAATCATGGGCAGAGCAATTGAAACAAGTAAATTATTCTTCAGAAAGAGCCACTGTTGCTTTGAATTTCAGGAGCTATTGGGAGGGATCATGCTCATGGAGAACCAACCCATCCTAGAAGACCTGAGTTAGATATTACAAGAGTCTGTGATACTGGTAGGAAGAAAGTGAAGTTCCTACTTCTACTCTTAGAAATCTCCAGGAAAAAAGATAATATTCCAATTATTCTTTAGTAGAAACTTCTCTAAAGTTAGCTCTATTACTCCAAAATGTTCCCTGGCAGAAAAGATGAATTAAATATTTTTTTCCTCCATCAGATATTTATAGGGGTTTCATAATAATTCACAATTTATCACAACTGTCTTTCAGGCTCCAGACAGCCATGATTTACACCATTCCTCTCCCACCTTTGAAAGATTTGCTTAATGGCTCCTTGTAAGGCATAGTTAGTCCAGAAGCATAGGAAATCATGAGGTCAATTAATCCCAGGCAAGGCTATCAACAGGCAGATTTCATTCTCAGAATCCTCCTGTCCTCCTCTCCCATCCTTAGGGACATCTTTTTCAGTGAGCAAGGGCTCATGTCATCACATCTCTGTCCCTACTCTACCCTCAGACCCTGCTTCAAATAAAGGTATACTTTTAAAATCATTTTGAAGTGTAGACTACTAAAAGTTACTGAAGGCTTGGCCCTTTAACTCAAATCCTTTCTAATGCAAGTCAAAACTTTGAATCTTGGTAAAGTCTCAAATAGATATGATATAATTGAATTCTGGCTCTATCACTTCAGTTTCTCTGGCTTCCATAAGCTTGTTTACTTCCTATAGTGTTCTTTTCTGAAAAATGTTAATTATAATTATTATTAATCCTAAAAATTTTGTTAAAACATATTATGACATAAGTATTGTGAAAAGTGCTAATTAACATTTGAACAATTTCTCAACTATTTTTAAGTTGATTAGTCAGAGAAAGGAAGGTACAAAAGAGAGGGAGAGGAAAGAAAAATAAATTACACAGTTTTATTTTTAATAAATCCTTAAGGTGTAATTTACATAAAACAAAATACACTATTTTCAAAATCCAATTAGTCGAGTTTTGAAAAATGTATACACCCATGTAACTGCCACCACAATCAAGATGTGGGATATTTCCATTGTGCTAAAAAAAAAATCCTCATGCTCCTTTGTAGTCATTTACTTTTTGTAGATTTTATAATCACTTTTTCCATGCACTTGTAAAGTGTCATTTTTAATTCTTTTGAATAGTTTAAAAGGATAACTCTGGAAAATTATTTTCCTACCTTTTAAACCATAATGTTTTTCTACATAATTCTGTAAGCATGCTGCTTGATAGTCCATCCTGGTGAGAGAACAGCTGTCCTGGTCAAGATCATGTTCATTCTGACTACCACCAGCTGACCTCCAAACATGTGAAGGATTCAACATCAGTACAGCCACCCAAACTACAACTATCTAAAGATGCATCAGTGAGACTCAACTGAAATTAGATATATAGTCTAGCTGAATCATAGATGAAAGGAAAATATGTTTCACCGACTGAGGTTATATGGTTATTTATTACACAGCAGTAATGAACAGATATAGGATTTGATAGTGGTAGCTATCATTGTAATTTGTCTCAAGAAATTTAGGATATCTAGAAATATATTTTGATCAGGAAGTAATATGATATGATAATATATAATTGCCAGCCTTTTCATGTCAAGTTAAAGAGCTCTGATTTGATACAACAATCAGTTGAATCCCCATAAGATGTGGTTGGGGTAAATATAACTCTATGAGTACTTCAAGCCAGGGATAAATGAGATCCACCAAATAAAGCATATAGTAATATTAGAAGAATGAGCCAAGGTGAAAATTCCATTTACATTTGTTTTTAAAGACAGGAAGTTATTGAAGAGGAAATTATAAAGTCAAACAGGAGATATGATCAGAGAAGTACCAAGAACTGAGATAGCCATAACATGATGGAAATCCAACAAACAGAAATATCAGCTAGAAGTGAGATTGTTACATAAATAGGTAATTTAAGTGAAAATTTTAATCTTATCCTATCCCATTCCAAGTTGAAATAATAAAAGAAATTTGAAATGGGAAAAATCCTCACAGTGCCCCAAAACAAAAAAGACAAATATTGACAAAACCGAAGGGAGAAATAGATGTCTGTACAATAATATTTGGAGACTTCAATACACCACCTTCAAAAATGGATAGAACATCTAGACAGAAGATCAATAAGAAAATGGAAAACTTGAATAAAACTACAAAAGAACTAGTCCTAACAGACATATAGAGAGCACTGTGTCCAACAACAATATAATACACATTCTTTTAAAGTGCTTATGATAATTCTTTAAGATACGGCACATGTTAAGTCACAAAACAAATTTCAGTGAATTTAAGAAGATTGAAATTATACAAAGCATCTTCTCTGATTACAATGGAATGAAACTAGAAATCAATAAAAGAAGGAAAACTGGAATATTCACAAATAAGTGAAAGTTAAACAACATGCTCTTAAACAATGAATGGTTTTAAAAAGAAATTAGAAGAGAAATTAGGAAATATCTTGAGAAGAATGAAAATAAAAACACAACCTACCAAAATGTATGGGTTACAGTGAAGGTAGTGTTTAGAAGAAAATTATTAGCTATGAATGCCTTTATCAAAAAAGAAGAAAGATCTCAAACCATTAAGCTGACCTCGTTTGGATTAACAAGACAGTAAGAGCAAATTCAACCTAAAGTAAGTAGAAGGAAGGAAATAATAAACATTAGAGCAGAGATAAATGAGATAGAGTATGGGAAAACAATCAAGATAAGCAAAGAAAACAAAAGTTGATTTTTTGAAAAATGTCAACAAAATTGACAAACCTTTAGCTAAACCAATGAAAGAAAAAAAGAAAGAGGATGCAAATAACTAAAATCAATACTGAAAGGGGGACGTTACAACAGATCTTAAAGAAATTAAAAGGGTTATATCACAATGCTATGAACAATTGTATGCTAACAAATTAGATAATCTAGAGAAAGTAAAAAAAATTCTAGAAACACATAACTTACCTAAACTGATCCAGGTAGTATTAGGAGATCTCCACAGACATATAACAGGTAAAGATATTGATCAGTAATAAGAAACATCCCAATGAGGAGAAGTCCAGGACCAGATGGTTTCACAGGAAAATTTTACAAAACAGTCAAAGAAGATTTACACCAATTCTTTTCAAACTTATTCAAAAAATTGAAGAGGAGAGAACTCTTTCTAACTCTTTTTATGAAGCCAAGAAATCATAGCAGCCTTTGTGGAATAAGTGGAAAAGTCAATCCGCAAATTCATATGGAATCTTCAAAGTCTCCAAATATCCAAATCAATATTACAAAGGAAAAATAAAGTTGGAGGTCTCACAATTCCTATCTTCAAAACTTATTGCAAATCCACAATAATGAAAACAGTTTGGTAAGTGCCATAAAGATAGATACCTAGACAAATGGAATAGAATGGAGATTTCAGAAATAAAGCCACACCTCTTTGGTCAATTGATTTTTGACAAGGATGTCAAGTATATTATTTGGGGACAGAATGGTCTTTTCAACAAATGGTTTTGTGTAAACTGAATATCCACATGCAAAAGAAGAAAATGAAGTTAGACCGTATCTTACACTAAATACAAAAATGAACTGTAATTGGGTCAATGACTTAATCATAAGAGATAAAACCATAAATCTCCTCGGAGAAAATATAGGGATAACCTTCATAACCTTGGGCTTGGTACTTATTTCTTAGCTATGATTCAAAACACACAAAAAATAAATTAAATGGAGTTTATCAAAATTATAAACCTTTGCTCATCAAAGCACACTATCAAGATAGTGAAAAGACAACCTAGAGATTGGGAGAAAATAATTAAGAGCAATATATCTGCTTAAGTTTTAATATTCAGAATATATAAAGAACTGCTACAAATTAACAACAAAAAGATAAATAACCTAATTTAAAAATTAGCATAGGACTTCATACACATTTCTCTAAAGAAGATACACAGTTGACCAATAAGCATATGATAAGATTCTCAACATCATTGGTAAATAGAGAAATGCAAATCAAAACCACAATGAGATAAAATGCACACCCACTAGAATGGCTAACATTAAGAAAGGAAATAACAAGTATGGCCAGGATGTGGAGTAATGCAAAACTTTTTAAATTACTGGTGACACTGTAGAATGGTGTAACCACTGTGGAACTCAATCTGATTTTTCCTCAAAAAAATTGAATATAGAATTATTATATAATCAGGTAATCCTATTTCTTGGTATATACCCAAAAGAATTGAAAGAATTAATAGCAAGGACTCAAACATATATTTGTACACCAATGTTTACAATAGCATTGTTTGCAATATTCAAAATCTCAAACAACCCATGTCCATCAACAGATGAAGGGATAAACAAAATGTGGCATATACTTACAACACAATATTATTCAGCCATTAAACAGTATGAAGTTCTGATTCATGTGACAACATGGATGAGCCTTGAAGACATCATGTTGAGTGAAATAAGCCAGGTGCAAAAATAAAAATAATGTATGATCTCACTGTTGTGAAACAACTAGAAGAAGAAACTTCGTAGAGAGAGATGGTGGTATATATCTTATGAAGAGCACGGGTAGCAGGATGGGAGGAGGGAGCTACAGCTTAGTGGGTAAGTAGCTTCTGATTTAGGTGATGAAAAAGGAGCAGTGTTTTAGTCTGCTAGGCTGCCAAAAGTAATATATCAGAAATGGGTTGGTTTTTCCAATGGGGACTTACTAATTTACAAGCTAATGGTTCTGAGGCTGTGAAAATGTCCAAAACAAAGCATTATCAGGCAATATTTTCTCCCCAAAGACTGGCTGCTAGTGATGCTGGACTCCTCTGTCATATTGTAAGGCACATGGTGACATCTGTTGGTGTTTCCATTCTCTTCCAGATTTCCTTGCTTCTGGCTTCTATAGCTTTCTCTCTCTCACTCTCTTGGTATTCATCCATTTATAAAGACTTCAGTAAGATTAAGACCTACCTTGAGCCAAGCTTAACTGAAATGACCTAATCCAAGGTCATACTTAGAATAGTTTTACTCTCACAGGGATGGATTAATTTTGAGAACATAATTTTTCTGGTGTCCATATAGTTGTAAACCATCACCAGAGATAATGGATATCAGTGATGGTAGCAAAATGCTGTGGATATAAATAACACTACTGAATTGTACACTTGAATGTGGTTAAAAAGTGAAATTTTGTGCTCTCTATCAGTTACTAAAATAAAGAGTTAAGAAAAAAATAGGAAAACCCTGCATTGCAGCTGCAACTAAGGAAAAGACACTGGCATATTCTGCAGGCTTAGGGAATATCTATATACTTAGTTTCTATGATGATTGGGATCATGACTCTCTTATTCAACATGTATCCATTCCCAGAACCTGTATGTGATTAATAAATAATGGTTGCAAGAAAGATATACATATAGAGAGAGAAAAAGAGGGAGGGAGAAGGAATATATCCATATATCACCTTAGTCAGTCAAGTATTTGAAGTGACTGGTGCCAAAATTAGTTAACACAAACAAGTTCAATTTTTCTGTTGTTGACAACCTCTTAATGATTCTCTCAAGGATATTGTAGGTCTTTGGGGTACAAGAAGACTCAGACATTTTCTTTGCATTTTTAATTTCTGCATTCCTCAGCATGTAAATGAAAGGTTTGAGCAAGGGTGTCCCAATAGTGTAAAACAGCCACATTCTTGTCCACTGAATATAAGATTGGAGGGTAAGCATATGTGAATATACAAGGAACAAAGAATAAGAAGACCACAATTATGTGGGAGGTGCAGGTAGAGAGGGCTTTCTTCCTTCCTTCTGTACTCTGGTTACTCAGAGAATGTAAGATTAAAATATAGGAAATGATGAAGATTATGAAACTCACTATATATATGGCCCCACTATTAAAGACTGTGAGCAGATTTATGACATAGGTGTCCATGCAGGCAAGTTTCAACAATGGTTGAATATCACAGAAGTGATCAATAACATTATGGCCACAGAAGGGTAATTTCAAAGCCAAGATAACAAGTGGTAAAGAATGGATAAAAGATCCCACCCAGACCAGTTTCACCAGTGTACCACAGAGGTGTTGGCTCATGATGACTGTGTACTGCAGTGGCTTACAAATGGCCACATAACAATCAAATGACATAAGGATGAGGACAAAAACATCCATGCATCCAAAGAGGTGAACTGTAAAGATCTGGATCATACATTCATTATAGGAAATGACTTTCTTCTTGGATACAACACTTATAATCAACCTGGGAGCTGTGTTTGTGGACAACCATGCATCAGCAAAGGATAAGTAGAAAAGGAAGAAATACATGGGGCTCCCAAATAGATTACTGTATCTGGCAGTCATCACAGTAAGTAAACTTGCAGAAAGAGTGGCAAGGTAGAGAAAGAGGAATACCACAAACACTATTTTCACCTTTAGAACATCATTTGTTAACCCAAGGAGAATGAATTCCTTCACATTGATATAGAGGCACATAGTTAAGGTAAATGAAGGAAGGACACAGCTGGCAATGGTTTATCTGCAAAGAAAATTAAGAAAGTTGTGATTTAGCAAGATCAATAGACTTGGATTCTTCCTTACTACTCATATTCTAATTCTCTGCATACAATAATTCAGTGGTTTCCAAAGTTTTTTTTTTTGAAAATGTTAATGACACTGCTTTATGTAGAGTCTTCCTTTGTGGGACCTAGATTTTTGAGAAAACAAAACACACATGTAGTTGATTCTGCTCTCTGACAAGGACTGAGAAGTGCTGAATTTGCTGCATGACATTGAAAAAGTCACTGTAATTGCTTAAAATTTTTAATTTATGTGAAAAATAGAGATTCCAAGGAACACTTTATTAAGTGTATGCATATATAAATACAGTATATAGGTGCATAGATTTTTCATCTCAAAAACTGAAAAACAACACTTATATTATTCAAAAATATTAAATTTGGAGATTCTTTCTCAAGAAAAATATTTTTTTATTTGGACATTAATTTGCATTAATTAATATTGAACTCATCAATAAATTGTTTGGGTTATGGTTTAAAAAGAAAATATTTCTCTAACTTTTGGCTCACGATGGCCATAATTTTACCTTTGTTGCCAGTCAGGTCATATGAGATGTTTGAATAAATCAAGGAGGCTGGCATTATTAAGGGAAATTATTATGTGTATGCAATTATCCATTTCTCATGCTAAGTATATTGTATTCAGTTCCACATCCTATAGATCCAACATGAGGTACAATATCTTATATGTACCTGACCTGAATAATGTTTTTTCTCACATAAGATTCTGATACCATTATCTTCCAGAGGTTTTATTTTCTTCTAAAATTTGCTTCTGTTTAAGTATTATTTAAAAATATATTTTAATTTTCCCATACAGATATAGCCCTTATTCTCCTCTATTTTTGCTTATATACACATATTTCTATATAAATACTTTCATCCGGTAATATTCACATCATTTAAAACTCTAGAGATATATTAGTTTCCGGGGATGCTCAATTAAATACCATGGAATGTGTCCTGTTAAACAATGGGAATTTATTTGTTCATAGTTATGAGGCTAAAAGAAAGTCCAAATCCTTTTGTAATTAAGGCAATGCTGTCTTCACAAAAAATGGTGTCTGTAGGTGGGTTTCTCAGATCAAGGCAATGGTGCCATCTTCTTGTCTTTGCTCCAGGTCTCTCCATTTTCTCCTGAGTTCTTTCACTGTTCAGCTCCTTGCTTCCTGTGGCTTTCTCCCTCTGTGTCTGAATTTTACTGTTATCAAAGGACTCCAGTAATAGGATTAAGACCCACCCTGACTGAAGTGAACCATGCCTTAACTGAAGTTATCTCATTAAATACCCACAAGAATGGATTAATTTTAAAAACATGTTTTTCTGAGATACATACAGTTTTAAACTACCACAAAATTTAACTGTTAGCTCTTTTCATAATATCCCAGTTTTTCATGGTTATATATAATGGTATAGTGATTAGTTCATGTTCCTTTTTATGTACATATAGGGTCATTAATTTCCATTGTTTCTAAAAATATGGCAGATAGCAAAGATTTCTTATAGAGATAAAACTTGTTACAGTGTCTACTTTGGTTAATAGAATTAATATCATTTTATGCATTTCTTTGATTCGTGGTGATAGCATAACATTTTTGTATATTTTTAATTCATATATTTTATCTGTTCTGAATTATATAAAATTGGTCAATTAATTTTTCAATATTTTTATGTTTTGAGCTACTCTCTTTTTCCATTCTTATACAGTCAATTCTGTCAAAAAATGTTTCCCTTGCAGTGTAGTTTAATGCTTCTGTTATGGAAGCTATAATCTTAACAATGTCTTTTATTTTCTATACATTTAATTATTGACCTCAAATGGTCTGGAGCTTATTTTAGTATGAATTTTGAGATATTCTAATTCTTCTTAATCACTAATCCATCAATAATTCAATAACTCTTTCAAGTGAGTTATGATTTATGCCAAGAATCTGCTCAGATCTCTGGTAGATCTAGAGGAAAGTTGTCCTCAACATCTTAACAATTGAATTGGAGGGGTAATATACATTTAGATAATGATATTAATTATACAAGAATTATGTGCAACTGTATGTGATAGTATCAAATGAATTATGGTTTCAAAAATAATGTTTCCTAGAGAATGAAATAACTGGTCATTGAAGGTTAAAAACTAAGAAACAAGTGAAATTTTGGTTTTAAATGAGTGAAACTCATGTTTCCAACTAGATTCTATGGAATGTGGGTATTCAATATACATATATCATAGTTTGATCAGGTAAGACTATTTCAAAATTTGTAAATGAAAATGTCCAAAAACTGTAATAAATTTATATAATCTAAATAAAACATGAATGTTACTGCAGTCTAACTGAAATAACATTATCTCAATGTTATAAAACAAATTATAACTATAAACTTTGAGTGGCAGTTCCAATGATCTCTGGTAAGTATATAAGAGAAAATGAGTTAATTACTACTTAAATTAAGTATGTTAAGGTTTTAATGGAAGCTAAAGACAAAGAAAGGATGTCCTTAGCTGTGTAGAAAAGAACAAATAGGTAAGAAATGTGAGTAAAAGACTAAGAAGGGGATATAAGCATATAAACATATATAAACATAGAGATGACCTAAATGAAAACTAAACTGAGGAAGTTAAAACTAAATCAGAAAGCTTTAAGAGACAAAATTTGTGGGAAGATAATGCACAGTTATGGAAATAAGTTCATGTGATTCTACACCATCTTGCTTTAAATAAGCAAAGAGAAGATTTAAGGATATGAAGTTAGGAAAGCAGCAGTTGAAAAACTGAATGCCTTGCCTCAGACCAAACTTGCCTCAGAATTTTATTTTTTTCAGCCATTATTTCCTAACTCCTGAACTCCTAATGAAAACTAAACTCAGAAAGTTAAAACTAAATCAGAAAATTTTAAGAGACAAAAATTGTAGGAAGATAATGCAGTCATGGAAATCAGTTCATATGATACTATACTGTCTTGCTTTACATAAGCAAAGAGAAGATTTATGGATATGAAGTTAGGAAAGCAGCAGTTGAAAAAAAATGAATGTCTTGCTATAGACCAACTCCACCTCACAGTTTTGTTAATTTTTCAGCCATTATTTCCTAACATTCCTGAACTATCCTTTCATTTGTTTTAAATTTTGGGGTGGGTGGGTCACCCAGGATTGCTATTTTCTCTTCTTTAACATTCTTATTTTTTTAATCTGTTGGCATTTTAAACACTTTAAAAATTATATATGGGGGAGGCAGGATAGTGTCAGTTTAGGAGGGCACTCGTTGACTTGCTCTCTGAGGATGGCTGATTGGGGACAGGGTCCTGCCCAGGGATCTGTGCTGGGGGCACAGTGAGAGCCTTGGGGACATCTATCTTGAGGGAGCTTGGGGTGAGGTGGATTGCTCAGGAAGGATTCATGAGTTTTTCCCTGCCTGTGGTGGTTGACACAGATGGCTGAGACCCACCCTCAGGGAAAAAGGCTGATTTGAGTCATGGTTTCTGGCCAGCAACCCGGTGATGGGAGCATTCTCTGAGAGTGGGAGGGTTTGAGCAGATGGTTGAGAAGAGTTTCCTTTCTGTGGATTTGGCTACCTGGACCCCTCATAGTTTTGGAGAGCAGATAAGCTGGCTTGAAGCAGCACCTGGCTGAGGGGAGGGGAGAACCTGCTGAGGAAGCCTGATTTGCCATCAGACCAGTGATACCTAGGCTTGGTTCCAGAGGGGGCTGAGCCAGCCAATTTTATCATTCTGCACTGACAAGCATCAGAGCTTCAGCTCCCCTGAGGGAGGACAGGAAGTGCCAGGAAGTGCTTGTTTAGTTTCCACAAGCCTATTTAGGGTCCATTCAGTGAAAGGGATTGTCTAGAAGAGGACTTCGTTTGGGTCCCTTATTTCACCAAAAAAAAAAGAAGACAGACACTTTAAAAAATAAAAAAAAAAGAAAAATTTTAAACTTAGATTAAATGCTAAAATCTGCCTCAAAGGCTGCAGATAGACCTTGCAGAAATTGATTGATGAACACAAG
>JAQZBX010010916.1:0-43569 GCA_029593785.1 Cabassous unicinctus | reverse complement strand
ATCTTTTGACTGTATAGCAAATGAACCCCTAATGTGGAAGTTTAAAACAACATTCACTGCACTCATGACTTTTCAGATTGGCAATTCGAGGTTCTTCTGGTCTGGTCCAGGCTCAGCTGCACCCAACTGGACTTACTCTTGTATCTGCAATCCACTGTCATGTCAGCAGGTGGCCTCCAGAATAAATATGGAGGTTTGACTCAAGCAGAGAACAACGGATCTTTTACCTGAGTGCACTCCTAAACCTCCAAGACAGGTGATCTCAGCTCAGTCCTTTTATTGTGAGGACAATCATAACCCTGTTCTAGAGGCCCCAAAGGGAAGTACATCAAGGGGCTAAGGACATTCACAATTACATTTCCTGTGTCTAAGGGTCAGTTAGAGGAAATAACAGTGGCCCGGTTTCCACTTTTGAGTGATGGCATCTCTAGGAACCAGATCACACAATCTCATTCTACTGGATATCTATGATGGATGTGTCCTTGGAGAAGTCACCATACATTTGTTGATTGAACAAATGTATATCAAGTACCCACTATGTGTCAGACACTGTCATATTTTCTGGAACTGCAATGATGTGTTAGAACTGGTCTTTACCCCCAAATAACTACAGTCTCTTTGAAGGAGACAGATTTATAACTAAAAATCTCCCATTAACCATGATTAGTGCCACAGTGGGGAATACCTGGATCCTCTGAAAACATTAAGCAGGAAAATCACCTAGTTATTACATGCTCACTAAGCTGTGGTCAAGTATAACAATAACAACATTCACTGTTCTTATTCTGTACCAACCACTCACTTCATGTTCATGTGTATTAGCCTATTTCATCCCACCTACCAACACTATGCAATTGATAGAGTACTCCCTGTTTTACAGATGAGGGAAGTAAAGCATTCAAATGTCAGCTTAAATGTCTATAATCACAAGACCAGAAAAGGGTGGAGCTGGGCCAAAAATGCAGGAGCTCAATTCTCTTAAACACCATATGTCTCTGAGGCAGCTTGAGCCAAGGGAGAGGAGGGGAGAGAAAGCCTTCTAGTTAGAAGGAATAACCTATATGAAGACTCAGAGGCAAAGGGAACCAAGAGTGGTTCTGAGTGGACAATTTGTGACCAGGGCTGGAGAAACAGGTTTCAACCAGAGTCAAATGAGAGGTTTAGGAGACAGCAACAGTCCCTCATAGTTATCAGTCCCTGCTCCCCAGTCACTCTACCTCAATGGATTACCACTTCTTTGAGAGCAGGGAGAAGTTTCAATTCATGTTTATTATAAAATCTCTGTCTCCCCACCACCAATCCCCTACTTCAACAAATGTTGCCATGTTTAGTGTCAAGCTGGGCACACAGAACTGAGTTATGTCAATGATGATGTCACACAAGGGATACTGGAAGCCTTGGCGCTCATTCAGATCCTATCTGCTCCTCCATGAGGTTGGCAATCTAAGATCTGCCTGTGGGAGAGCAAATTTGGCTGCCAATTGAAGGATATTCAGGGCTAAATCAGAGTCCCCAACTTGGAAGAGGTTGGGACATCACCTTCAACTAAGAGGAGGGGTAAAAATACTTCTGAGGCTGTTCTTGGTTCACATCCACCCAGACAAGATGAAACAGTGATCTGAAATGAAGAGGCCTTTAAGCCTTTAGGTAAGAATGGAAGGAAAATTGCCTCTGATTGATGAGAGCTGGGTTGGGAGGGGTCTGATATCTCCTGGGGCAGATTTGCCCTGACTGCTCTTGGAACTGTTTCCCCATGGGCCAAAGGAAAGAAAATAAAGGGTTGGAGTGAAGGGATGAAGTTCACTGAGTTTTTCACTGAAGAAGTATTTTCCATGATTTGGTAGACAATTAACATGAATGGATAAATGAAGGGTAAGTGATTGAGCAAATACAAAAATTCTACTTTGAGTCTGAGGGGCTTTCCAGAATAGGCATAGGCAAATTACCCAATTTTGACATCTGCTTTATATAAATTGAAAGCAAAGGAAGAACTGAGTAGGCAACTGGGGTAGAGGAATGTGGGCCTCGGAAAGATGGATTAGGAGACTCATACTTGATTTTTATTAAATTGTCTAATGATATTGAAAGCATATTTGCAGGAATTAAAAAAAATAAAATTGGTCAGGATGTTATGGGAGTGGGTGGTATGATGGAGCACAGTATCCCATGTTCATTCCAGTGGTCTTTATCCTTTTGAGATCTACCGACCCATCCTGAGCTCAGGCATTTCTGTATCTTCTACCCACCTCTTGCAAAGAACCTAACAGCCTATAACAGTAGCGCCTCAATTTAAGTTCACAGTTTTAATTCCTGCTTTCCCTAAATTGATCTGCTGTAATTCCTATTTTTGTACTCTTTCCCCAACCACTTTCCCCCTCCCCCATCCTCCAATGCTCCCCTATGCTGTCCTCCAGTGGCTCATCAATGCTTCCTGCTCTCTATTGGTCCTCTGCCTGGTCTCTAATACCCTCCATGGAGCTTCCTTCTCTCTATCCTATGTCTCTTGCTGAATTTTCACATTTCCCCATGCCCTGCCACCACAAAACTTATGCTTCCATTTTTTTCTTTCTTCATCCTGTATTCTCCAATCCTTCCCTGTTATTCAGAGCCCTATGGATATCCTTAGGCTAACATCACCTTGGTTCCACAAACCTTCATTGAGGCTTTTGTGTCATGATCATCTGAAGTTTGGGGAATCCAAGCTTTCAGACATGGACATCTACTTTCTATTTCACCCTGAAGGAGATAATCTAATAAGGAAATGTTAAGAGGAGCTTCTGTTCTGAGAAAGACAATTTTAAATAGCTTTTGTTGCTTTGTTATGAGAGGTAAAAAGAAGACCTGTAAGAGCCTTAACAAAATTTACAAATTATTTCTCTAAATATGATTCATTCTATGTTAGCTTTCCTAAAAATTAGGTTAAAAAGAGGTTACCATGTGTCCTGTTTGAGTGTTCTCACTTGAAATTTACTTAGAAAATGACTTACATAGAAAATTTCTTTCAGAGACTTACATAATATTACAAATATTCAGGAATATGAGGCCATTTCCATGTTTCAACAGAGAAAATCCAATTGACATTCAAAAAGTAAATGCCAAAATAAAAAGAAAATTAATATAGAAGAATCTCCAATTATAAATATAAAATCCCAGTATTACAGCATTTTCAAAGAGTAAAAACCTTGCTATAAGGCAATATTATCATTAATATAATCAGGCACAGGACATTGTCCACAGCAGTATCCCCAAAGGAGGAGGAATAAGCAATGTGACACACATTTGGGAGATGATAGGGAATGGAGATTCCTCCAGGGATGCATGAGACCAGAGTCCTGGGCTTGTAGCTTAGGACGCCAGGGCCCAGGGAGCTCATGTACATAATCTCTCTTCTAAGAGGCTTCAAATCAAAAGAATGGTTCTGAGCAGCCGACAGCACCAAAATCAATAAGTCCAAGTTCCAAGCTCAGTAAGATTCCAAGGATATTAAGGATGTCTTCTTCCTCAGCTTCATCTGAGCAGACCGCAAATTCATTAAGCTACAGGTCTTCTTCAGAGCATCAAAGTGTCAGGTGTGCATGTATTACCAAGGTGTACATGAAGGGGGTAGTTGTTGAGTGGCAAACCAAAATCTCATTTTCACCCATGGGGAAAGCATTCCAGTATGTCAGACTGAGCTCTCCAAAGAGAGCACAATAGAATTTACCCACCCCACCCCCGCCCCCAGTATGAACAACACCAAGTTTTGTCTACCCCTTGTATAACTTCCAGGAGTTGCTGAGGAATGTACCCCTGAACCCACCATCCAGATGAAGGAGGAAGAGAGGCTCTGTGCAGTGTCTGCAGTTTGGTTTCTCACCAGGGAGCAAGGCTCCCACTGTGTGACCTTCTGCCATGTGTTCTCCTCCTTGGAGGCTGTCCTGGAGCACACAGAGTGTGGCATGAAGGAGGGATTTAGCTGCCACATCTACAAGGCGATGCTGAAGAGGTAGCAGCCACCCTCAGCACTATGCCAATACAGACAGTGGCACTCGCAGTTGTAGCAGATTTTGATGGTGGCCATGAAGAAGGAAGTAAAAGAAAGGGAATAAATCTGTCAATACCTGCACTGTAAGTTGGAAGAGAAGAAACAGGTGCTGAACAGGCTGAGGTAAGAGCTGGTGAAACTGCGCAGGCAGGAGAGATGGCAGAAGAAACTGAGAAGAACTCATCCTCTATTGCAGAGGGGGAAACACTTAATGACTCAACTTAAGACACCCTAACTTGGAAAGAGCATGGTTTCAGGCTGGGAAATGCACACCTTTCTGTGAAAGTCTCCATTCAGTCTACTGTAATCCATCTCCTATTTAAGAATCTCTATTCCATACATTGTAATGTACTGTACACTTTTATAAGTTCTAACAAAATGCATAATGGCCTGTATTTGTCATTCCAAGATCATGCAGAACAATTCCAATGCCCTAAAAATGCCCCATGCTCCATCCATTCTTCCCTTCAATTTTTGCAATAGAAAACTTTGCAATTTTTGAAGAAATGGTTCATAGTTACATGCATTAATATTGAGGGCTTGACATATTGATCTGAATTCTTTCATTAGTTATTGCCTATGTTCTCAAAAGACTTTTGCCCCTCTATTTGAGAACCTAGCAGGACTCCCCAGGATGGAAGTTTAATATTTTCCTGTTTATTGTGTGGGTTTCCACCCAATGAGATAACACCCTATGACAAGATGAATACTTTTGTATTCCATAGATGCATGCCCCAGGTGCACCCTTTCCCACATATGCCTCCACCCCAACACCCTGCACCAATAACCCCCCTGCTATATTTGCTAAAAGAACATTCCCACCATTGTAGTTTTAACCAGACCTACAAGTTCTCAAAATTCACCTGTTCCTTCCTCCAGCCCTCCCCTCTGTTCCATGGATAGTCCAACCCAAGCCCCCACCCTGCTCACACTCGGAATCTAGCACCTTCAACCCCACTCACATCCCTGCATGACTATTACCCACATCCACTGCCAAACAACCCCATTCCACTATTATATATTTGAAGACACAACTTTAACATAGTTAAAACAAATGCATTTTTAGTTATGCTGTATTTTCAGTACCAGCTCATAAAAATATATATCTGCAGGCATGTCATCAGAAATTTTTCAGATTGTCAATATAAAAGTTGATATCTATCCTTCTGACAAGACCATGCTGTTTTTTATATACTTTTTAATTTTTTTTTAAAAGAAACTTAAATTACATAATTATTACTTAAAAAGTATAGGGGATTCCCATATGCCCCACTCCCTAGCCTCCCGCATTTTCCCACATCAACATTCTTCATTAGTGTGCTACATTTGCCACAATTGATGAACACATCTTGGAGCATTGCCACTAAGTGATGATTAAGGTTTATATTGTAGTTTACACTCTCTCCTGCACACTTTTGCAAGTTATTACAAGATATACAATGACCTGTATCTGTAATTGCAATGTTATTCAGGATAATTCCCAAGTCCTGAAAATGCCCCCAAATTACACCTACTTCTCCCTCTCCCCCCCCTCAGAATCTCCAGTGGCCATTGCCTCCACATCTATGATAAAAGTTCTTCTATTGCTAGGATCACATGTCTACAGTAGAATAACTGTAAGTCTACTCTAATCCATCGTCCATTCCCCAATTCTGTGGATTCTGTGATGGTGATGCCCACTCCACCTCTAATTGAGAGGGGGCTTAGATCCCATGAGGCAGATGGATGAGACCTCCTTGCTTGCAGTTGCGACTCTCTCTGTTCCTTGAGATGGTTGTTGTCAGTCATGATCTCCTTGTTAGTTTTCCTGCATGAATCCAATGAACTGGAGAATAGGTGTTGCAACTCTGTTGAGAATCAGGGCCCAACTGGCACATGGAGCCAAAAGACTTAAGTCTCTTGGACGTGCAACTATCAATTATAGTACTAACTAAAGGCTCAAATAGAGGGACAGCAGAGCCATGTGTAGGGAAAACACAACTAACTACAACTCTATCACACTGGGGAATGTAAATACCCAAGTAGGACCCACCAAACTCCTGAGCTGTCTGCCCTGCCTATAGAGCCCTCAGGAATCCCACAGTTTGTGGTAACATTTACTTTGGCAGCCAATGAGTTCCTGCTGAGACGTGCATAAACATAACCTCTGAAATGACCTCCTGACTCACTTTGCAGTCTCTTAGCAATATAAAATCACTTGTCTTTACCCTTTCTCCCTTTTGGTCAAGGTCTTTGTCCAGTTGCATTGCTAGTTGGTTCTTGGCAGTAATCCCTCTGTGCTAGGGAGGCTCATACTCAGGAGTCGTGTCTCATGCTGGGGAGAAGTTAAAGCATTTATATGCTGAGTTTTGGCTTAGAGAGCAGGCAGATTTGAGCAACAAGGTGGCTCTCAGGAAGTAACTCTTAGGCAGTCTATAAAACTATGCTAAGTTTCAATTTCAAAGGTAAAGGTTCATAAGTATAGTCATCACAATGAAGGGCTTATCAATGGTCCATCCTCCTTCAGTAGTCACTGCCCCTGTACTCAGTGGATTCTTGCTGTCCCATTAAAGAATATGGCAGAGCTCACCAGAATGGGTTATTGTGTGGATCTCTACCCACTGTGACAATGCCCCATGAACAACTGAACACATCCATATGCCATATACGTATGACCCAGGTGAATCTTCTCCCATGCACCCCCCATCTCTGACACCCTGCACCAATGAACCTCCCCTGCCACAGTTGTAACTCTTCTGTGATCCAAAACTTAAAAATTGAAGCCAACACAATAACTGAATACAATTCATAGAAAAATGATATACTAATGATGGTTTTAAAAACAACAAAGGAAATACAAAAAAAAAAATTTAAGTTGGAAATAAATTTTAAAAAACTTTAACATTATGTCTTTCATTACTGTAAGATCTGTTGTCTTGTATGCACAATGACATTTGCTTCCATTTATTCACCAAATGTCTTATTTTTTAATTTTGTCTTCAAAGAAGCTTTAGGTTACAGAAAAGTTATATGCAGAATATAGGGGATTCCCATATACCCAACATCCTTTCCCTTTCCCCCTTTTCCCTATTAATAACATTTTATATGTGGATGGTACATTTGTTACAATTGATGTACAAATATTGAAACATTGCTATTAGCCATGGTCAATGATTTACACTGTAGTTTACATTTTGGACCATACACTTTTATAGATTTTGATGAAGTTTGATGTGGTCTATATCCATCCTTGCAGGATCATGTAGAACAATTCCATCACCCCAAAAATGTCCCATGTTCCATCTATTCTATTCCTCCGTCCCTCTCTCCTTGGGGCCCATGGTATCCACCAAGATTAACTCATTGAAGGACCAGATTCATAGTTATTTGCAGCAACGTTGGGGGTTTAACATACTGGCCTGCTGTCCCCTATTAGTCACTGCCTATGCTCTCTAGAGACTCCTGCCACTCTATTTGAGATCATAGAAGGACTCTGCTGGATGGGTGTCCAACACCTCACTCATTTTGTGAGTCTCCACCCCCTGATACAACGACGACAAAATGAATCCTACACACTCCCTAGAAACCTGCCACAGGTATAACTTGTCCCACATGCCCCCACATCCAACACCTTAAACCAGTAACCCACCTCTGCCTTATTTGCCTAAAGAACATTTCCAGCATTGTAGTTTCAACAACATCCCCACAAACCCTGAGTTCACCTGTCCCTCCCCCAATCCTTGACCCAATTCCATGGGCAGACTAACCCACCCTCCCCACCCTACCACTCATATACCAGCAAAGCCCAGCCCAAAAGCATCACTGCAACACTGTTATGCCCATCCACTGCACAACTACACCCTTCCACCTTATCTTAGATTTTTCCCATATGGGCATGGCTCATGACATTCTTTTCCCTTCCTGTCTCTTGTAAACCTTTCTTCTAGACTCTAGCTCTGTGAGCCTGCTCAATTTGCTTAATTCATATCAGTGAGGTCATGTAATATTTGTCCTTCTGTGCCTGGCTTGCTTCATTCAACATAAGGTCTTCAAGTTTGATCCATAATATCCCATGTGTTAATACCGCATTCCTTCTTACAGTTGAGTAATATTCCATTGTAAGTATGTACCGCAATTTGTGTATCCACTCATCTGCTGATGGACATTTGGGTTGTTTCCAACTTTTGGCAATATTAAATAATGCTGCTATGAACATTGGTATGCATATTTCTGTTCATGTCTCTGCTTTCCATTTTTCTGTGTATATACCCAGGAGTGTAATTGCTGGATCATATGGCAATTCAATAGTTAGCTTCCTAAGGAACTGCCCAAGTGTCCTCCACAATTGCTTCACCATTATACATTCCCACAAGCAGTGGATGAGAGTTCCCATTCCTCCAGATCCTCTCCAACACTTGAAGTCCTCTGTTTTTTAATGGCTGCCAGTCTAATGGGTGTAAGATTCTATCTCATTGTAGTTTTGATTTGCATTTCCCTAATAGCTAGTGATGTTGATCATCTTTTCATGTGCTTTTAGCCATTTGTATTTCTTCACTGGGGAAATGTCTATTCAAATCACTTGCCATTATTAAAATGGGTTGTCTTTTATTTTTGAGGTGTAGGATTTCTTTATATATACTGGCTATTAGGCCTCCATCAGGTATATGGTTACCAAATATTTTCTCCCATTGAGTAAGCTGCTTTTTGACAAAATCCTTTGAGGTGCAAAAGTATTTAAGTATGGGGAAGTCCCACTTTTCTATTTTATTTCATTGCTCATGGTTTGGATGTAAAGTTCATGAAACCAATTCCTAATACAAGATCCTGTAGATGCTCCCCTACATTATCTTATAGGAGCTTTATGGCCTTGGCTCTTATATTTATACCTTTGATTGACTTTGAGTTAATTTTTGTATAAGGTATGGGGTGGTATTCCTCTCTCATTCTTTTGGATATGGATATCCAGCTCTCCAGACACCATTTGTTGAAGAGGACACTCTCTCCCCATTGAGTGGCATTGGTGGCCTTGTTGAATATCAGGTGACTGTATATGTGGGAATCTATATCAGAAGTCTCAATCCAGATCCATCGGTCAGTATGTCTGTCCTTGTGCAAATATCATGCAGCTTTGACCACTGTAGTCTTGTAGTGTTTTAAAGCCAGGTGGTATGATTCCTGATTCCATTTTTCTTTTTCAATATATCTTTGGCTATCAGGGCCTCTTGCCTTTCCAAATAAACTTCATAGTCAGCTTTTCCAATTCAGTAAAAAATGCTGTGGTAAATTTTATTGGGATTGCTTTAAATCTGTAAATCAGTTTGGGTAGGAGAAACATCTTAATGATGTTTAGTCTTCCTATCCATGAACAGGGAATATACTTCCATTCATTTAAGTCTTCCTTGATTTCCTTTAACAGTAATGTATAGTTTTCTGCATATAAGTCATTTAAATCTTTAGATAAATTTATTCCTAGGTATTTGATTCTTTTATTTGCTATTGTAAATGGGATTTTTTTCATTTACAATATGCTCAGTATTGGTGTACAGAAATGCTACTGATCTTTGCACATTGATCTTATAACAGGCCCATTACTGATCTCATTTATAAGCTCTAGAAGATTTACTGTAGATTTCTTTGGGCTTTCTATGTATAGGATCATGTGGTCTGCAAACAGTGAAATTTTTACTTCTTTCCAATTTGGATGGCTTTTATATATTTTTCTTCTCTAAGTGCTCAAGCAAATACTTCTAACACAATGTTAAATAAGAGCAGTAAAAGTGGGCATCCTTGTCTTCTTTTCAATAATAGAGGGAAAGCTTTTATTATTTCACAATTGAATATGATGTTGGTTGTGGATTTTTCATATATACCCTTTATAATGTTGAGGAAGTTTCCTTCTATTCCTATCTTTTATATTATTTTTTATCAGGAAAGGGTGCTGTATTTTGTCAAATTATTTTGATCATCTACAGAGATGATCATGTGATTTTCCTTTAATCAGTTTATATAGTGTATTACATTGATTTTCTTATGTTGAACCATCCTTGCATACCAGGTATGAAACCCCCTTGGTCATAGTGTATAATTTGTTTGATGTGTTGTTGAATACTATTAGCAAGCATTGTGTTGAGGATTTTAGCATCTAGGTTCATTGGCGAGATTGGTCTATAGTTTTCCTGTATTGTGGTGTCTTTGTTTGGCTTTGGTATTCAGATGATCTTGGCATCATAGAATGAGTTAAGCCATGTACCACCCACTTCTATTTTTTGGAAAAGTTTAAGCATGATTTGTGTTCATTTTTTACAGAATGTTTGGTACAATTCACCTGTGAGACTGTCTGGTCCTGGGCTTTTCTTAGTTTTGAGGTTTTTGATGACTAATTCTATCTCATTACTTGTGATTTGTCTGTTGAGTTCATCAATTTCTTCTTTCTTCAATGTAGGCTGCTTGAGTGTTTCTAGGAATTTTTCCATTTCCTCTAAATTATCCATCTTGTTGGCATATAATTTTTTAAAGTATCCTCTTATGATACTCTTTATTTCTGTGGGGTCAATGGTGATAACACCTTCCTTGTTTCTTATTTTATGTATTTGCATCTTTTCTATTTTTTTCTTTGTTAGCCTAGCTAAGGGTTTGTCAATTTTATTAATCTTCTCAAAGAACCACCTTCTGGTTTATTTTTTCCTAGTGATTTCTTATTTTCAATTTCATTTAGTTCTGCTCTAATCTTTATTTCCTTCTTTCTACTTTGTGATAAGTTTGTTGTTCTTTTTCTAATTGCTCCAGGTGTGCAGTTAGGTCTTTGATTTTAGCTCTTTCTTCTTTTTTAATTAGGCAGTTATGGCTATGTATTTCTCTGTCAGTACAGCTTTTGCTGCATCCCATAAGGTATGATACATTGTATGGTCATTTTCACTGATTTCAAGGTAGTTACTTTTTTCTTACACCCATTAGACTGGTGGCTATTAAAAAAAAAGAGGACTACAAGTGTTGGAGAGGATATGGATGAATGGGAACACTTATCCACTGCTGGTGGGAATGCAGAATTGTGCAGCCATTGTGGAGGACAGTATAATGGTTCCTCAGGAAGCTAACTATAAAACTGCTATATGATCCAGCAACCCCACTTCTGGGTATATATGCAGAAGAACTGAAAGCATGGACATGAACAGATATATACACATCAATGTTCATAGTAGCATTATTCCCTATTGCCAAAATTTGGAAACCCAAATGTCCATCAACAGATGAATGGATAAACATATTGAGGTATATACATACAATGGAATATCACTCCATAAGAAGGAATGCAGTATTAACACATGGGATAACATGAATAAACCTTGAAGACCTTTTGTTGAGTGAAGCAAGTCAGGCACTGACGGACAGATATTACATGAGCTTACTGACAGGAATTAAGCAAATTGAGCAGACTCACAAAACTAGAGTATGGAAGATAGGTTTACAGACAGAAAGGGAGTTGAGGGTTGTGTGCCAATGCCCAAATGGGAAAAATCTATGAAAAGATAGAATGGTTTAGTTGTGCAGTGTATGGGCATGACAGTGGTGCAGTGATGCTATTGGTTTGGGCAGTGCTGGCCTGTGAGGGTTATAGAGTGGGGATTATTGCACTGTCCATGGAACTGGGGGGAAGGCTGGTGGAGGGAGTGGATGAACTGTGGGGATCTGTGCATATGGGGTTTTAACTAAAATGTTAGGAATAGGTTTTTTTTTTTTTGGCTAATAGGGCAGGCAAGGGTTACTGGTTTAGTGTTATGAGAGGCATGTGGGACAGGGTGCACCTGGGGCAGGCATCTAGGGAGTATGTGAGTGTTCATCCTGTCATAGTGCATTGTATCAATGGGTGGAGACCCACACAATGAATAGTAAGGTGTTGGGACTCCCATTCTGGGCAGTACTGCTATGTTCTCAAATAGAGGGGTGGGAGTCTTTCAAGAGCATAGGCAGTGCCCAATAGGGGAGGACAAGCCAGTATGTCAAGCCCTCAATGTCACAAGTATCTATGATTCTTGTACTTCAAGAAGTGAAGCTCTGTGGTTGCCATGGTTGCTGAGGGGAAGGAGGAATAGAATAGATGGAACATGGGGTATTTTGGGGGCACTGGAATTGTTCTGCATGATCTTGCAATGATGGATACAGGCCATGTTAAATTTCATCAAAATTTATAAAAGTGTTTGATCCAAAATGTAATCCATTATGTAAACCATTGACCATGTTTAGTAGCAATGCTTCAATATTTGTACAATTGTAACAAATGTACCATTTACCTGTAAAATTTTATTAATAGGGAAAGGGGAAAAGTAGGAGGATGTTGGGTATATGGAAATTCCCTATATTCTATATGTGACTTTTCTTTACCTAAAGCTTCTTTGAAGATAAAATGAAAAAAATTAGACACTGGGGGAATAAATACAAGAAAATGTCACTGTAAATGCAAGACAACATATCCTACAGTAATGAAAGACATAATGCCAATTTTAAAAATTTTATTATTTCAAATTCTTTTTAATTTTTTGTATTTTTTGCCATTTTTAAAGCTATCATTATTTCATTTTCTTATTAATTTTATTCAGTTATATTGTTGGCTTCATTTTTAAAGAAGTTTTGGATCACTGAAGTGTTACAACTGTGGCAAGAGAGGACCATTGGGTCATGGTGAAAGTGATCGGGGATGCATAGGAGGAAGTTCACTTGAGGTATATCTATAAGGTATATGAATGAGTTCCAGTGTTCATGGGGCATTGTCATCATGGGTGGAGAGCCACTCAATAACTGAAAGAATATCCAATTCCCATCCTGGGGAGTTCTTCCACATTCTCTAATGGGACAGCAAGAATCCCCAAAGTACAGGGCCATTGACTCATGAAGTAGGATGGAACATTAATGGGCACTTGATATTGATGACTGTGCTTATGAACCTTTTCTTCTGAAATTGAAAGTTAGCCTAGTATTCTAGGTTGCCTAAGAGTTACCTGTTGAGAGCCTCCTTGTTGCTCAAATGTGGCCTTTTTCTAAGCCAAAGTCAGCATATAAATGCATAATCTTCCCCCATCATGAGACATGATTTCTTGGATGAGACTCCCTGGCACTGAGGGATTACTATCAAGCATCAACTAGCAATGAAACTCAAAAAAGACCTTGACCAAAAGGAGGAAATGGTAAATACAAATGAGTTTATATGGCTAAGAGACTTCAAAGTAAGTTGAGAGGTCATCCCAGATGTTAGGCTTTTGCACATCTCAGCAGGATACCATTGACTGCTGCAGTAGAAATTGCCTCAAATAGTGGGCCTACTGAGGGCTCTGGAGGCATCCATACACTATGGGCAATGGAGAGAGCTCAGGAGTTTGGTGCCCAGTCAATGGACACTACTTTGAAATTTATGCTCCCTAGTGTGACAGAGTTGGGCTCAGTCATGGTTTCCCTACACATGGCTCTTCTGACCTTTCTATTTGAACCTATACTCAGTACTGGAGTTGATAGGTTTATGTCCAAGAGACTTAAATCTTTAGGCTGTCCATGTGTTAGGCCCTGAATATCAATTGAATTGCAACACCTACTCACCAGTTCTTTGGACTGACCCAGGACAACTAACAAGATAATGATGGACAACCACCATCCCAAGGGACAGAAAGAGTCTACAACTGGAAGCAAGATATTTCCATCCATCTGCCTGATGAGACCTAAGCCCCCCTCAATTAGTGGAGTGGGCATCAATATCCCAGAATCCTCAGTATTGGGGAATGACTGATGGACTAGAGTAGACTTACTGTTATTCTACTGTAGACTTATTGTTATTCTAGCAATGGAAGAACTTTTATCATTGATGTGGAAGCAGTGGCCTCCAGAGGTTCTGAGGCTACAGGGAAAAATAGGTGTAACATGGGGGCATTTTGGGGACATTGGAATTGTCCTGAATGATGTTGCAATGACAGATAAACAGGCCATTATATATCTTGTCATAACTTCCAAAATTGTGTGGGAGACAGTTTAAGCTATAATGAAAACTATAATCCACACTTAGTGGCAATGCTGCAATCTGTGTTCATCAATTGAAACAAATGTGCCAGACTAATGAATGCTGTTAATGTGGGAATGTGTGGGAGGGCTAGGGAGTGGGGCATTGGGAATCCTCTACCTTTTCCATGTAACATTTATGTAATCTAAGTATGTTTAAAAAACAATTTTAAAAACTATAACAAAACAATTGGTATACCATTCTCTCACACCATATACAAAAATAAATTCAAAATTGTATGATTCCATTTCTTTAATATGCAAATATAAATCAATTTATAAAAATGAAATTAGATTAGTTAAGTAGGGATGTGACAGGATAGAGAGATTGGAAGGTGACTGCTAAGCGAGGTGGAGTTTTTCTTTATGGAGTAATGAAATTGTTCTAAAATTTTTTTGATGATGAAGTCACAGTTTGATTATACTAAGACCCATTGATTATACACTTAGGGTAGATTATATGGTATGTGTCTATATCTCAACTGAACTTCTTTAAAATAAATAAATAGGCAAGAATAGCCAAAAAGAGCAGCTATGTACAGCAGGGGAAGCATAGAGAGATTGAGAGGTGATGAATTTTTGTTTTTCTGTTTTTTGTTTATTATTGTTTTTGAAATAATGAAAATGTTCTAATAATGATTGAAGTGATGAATACATAAATATGTGATTGTCATATAACATTGACTGTACACTTTGGATGGATTGTATGCTTTCCTAATATGTATCAATAAAATTGAATTGTTTTAAAAAAAGACTTAGCTGTAATGTTTCCATATTTGCATACTCTTGATCTTAATGTTTTAATAATTAATGTCAGGAAAGGATTTCCAAATGTCAAACATCATAATGGAACAACCTATGGGCATGGAACCCTTTGGAATCTAGTAGATATTTCATTATTAACAAGATGATTATTGCAGTGCATTTTTCCTGGATACTTCATAAGGGGAAATTAGTGATGGGCAGTGAGAATGATTTGGAACTCTGCCATGCAGTGAACTACTGTGTGCATGATTATTCTCACACCCACCAATAAAGATTCTAATCATGGAGATGTAGTATTGTTTCCCTTAATATTAGGAACAAAGTGACCATATCTGTTCCTCCCCTTCAGATATTTAATCACTGACCCAGGAAAGGCAACCAGAGAACTACATTCATTTATGTGGGAAAGACTCAAAATCACAGATTTCACACATTCTCCTATCCCCAAACCTATAAAATTTCCAGTTGATATCCACAAAATCAGCCGTCAAATACCCAATCATTTACCCAACCCCCTCAAACAATATCCATCACAGTGACAAAATTACTGATGCACATAAACTCCCCAATCTCTGAATAAATTATTTTTCATGATTTTTCATTGCATTCTCCATCATGAATTTTCTGGAAATCCCTCAAGGGATTTCTCCTAATGAAGTCTTCTTGTTATTTAATGTTTTGTGGTTATTCTTAAACTGAGTTTCCTTTAGGACACTAAGGTTTAGATTTGATGGAATGATAGTGTACAGTGATTACAGACCTAGTATTTCACTCCTTTGAAGTTCACTCACTTAATTTAAAGGATAAATTAGGAATTAAGGCAATCCCACATTGAGTACAAATGTAGAATTCCTCACATGTGATTTCTCTGATTGGCTTATCAGAGTGGTAGAAGAGGCCTCACCAATTCATTATATTTACACTATGTTTTCTCACATAATATATCATTTATCTACTAAGGGCTTTGCTACATAAATGACATGCATATGGATTCTTACCAGTATGATTTTTATTAGATTATCTGGAATAGTATGGTTGACTACAGAAACTTTTGAACATATTAAAAACAGTGTTTCTTCAGAATGTGAGATCTCTGATATGTTTAAAGGTTAACTCTATGGCTGAAGTCTATTAAATATGCAAAAGATTTATAGTGTGACTTGTTGCATTTAAAATAATACTGACAGATAGCTTTCTCAAAATGTTGAAATTCATAGGGATTCTCGACATTTGAGTAATCTCCTACTGTTAAAGGCTAGAAAAATTAAGGTTTTCCCATACATATGATGTTATGCCTTCTGTCCATCATGAATTCTGTCATGTTGCCTGAGGGCAGAAATACAGGTGAAAGGTTTCCTACATAGACAACATTCATAGGTTTTTTTCTACAGTGTAAGTTCTCACACATGGTTTTTAAAAGTAGAAAATTGACTGAAGTTTTTCCCACATAAATTATATTTATAGGATTTCTCTCCATTGTGAGTTCTCTCATGTCATCTAAGATTGGAATAATTACTGAATGCTTTCCCACATTGATGACATTCATAGTTTATCTCCAGTGTGAGTTCTTTCATGTTTTTTTATGTAAGAGGGATGAAAGAAGCCTTTCCCACAAATATGGCATTCAAAGTGTTTCTCTCCAGTGTGAGTTCTCTCATGTTGTTGAAAATGGGAATTTTGAATGAAAGCTTCCCTGCATAGATGATATTCATGTGATTTCTGTCCAGTGTGAGTTTTCTGATGTTTTTTTAGGTAAGAGGAGTGACTGAAGGCTTTCCCACATACATGACATTCATGGGCTTTCTCTCCAATGTGAGTTCTCTCATGATATTTAAGGGAAGAGGAGTGCCTGTAGGCTTTCCCACAAAGATAGCATTCATGGGGTTTCTCTCCAGTGTGAGTTCTCTCATGTTCTTTTAGGGAAGAGGATTGAATGAAGGTACTCCCACAAAGATGGCATTCATAGGGTTTCTTTCCAGTGTGAGTTCTCTCATGATATTTAAGGGAAGAATAATGACTAAAGGTTTTCCCACATATATGACATTCATGCGGTTTCTCTCCAGTGTGAGTTCTCTGATGTTTTTTTAAGTAAGATGCGTGTCTGAAGGCTTTCCCACAAAGATGACAGTCATACGGTTTCTCTCCAGTGTGAGTTCTCTGATGTTTTTTTAGGTAAGAGGAGTGAGTGAAGGCTTTCCCACATACATGACATTCATGGGCTTTCTCTCCAGTGTGGGATCTCTCATGATATTTAAGGGAAGAGGAGTGACTGAAGGCCTTCCCACAAAAATGACATTCATAGGGCTTCTCTCCAGTGTGAGTTCTCTGATGTTTTTTAAGGGAAGAGGATTGACTGAAGGCCTTCCCACAAAAATGACATTCATAGGGTTTCTCTCTAGTGTGAGATCTCTCATGTTCTTTAAGATGAGAATATTTACTAAACGCTTTCCCACATTGATGGCATTCATGGGGTTTCTCTCCAGTGTGAGTTCTCTCATGTTCTTTAAGGGAAGAGGATTGAGTGAAGGCTTTTCCACAAAGATTGCATTCATGGGGTTTCTCTCCAGTGTGAGTTCTCTGATGCTTTTTTAGGTAAGAGGAGTGACTGAAGGCTTTCCCACATAGATGACATTCATGGGGTTTCTCTCCAGTGTGAATTCTCTCATGTTGTTTAAGGGAAGAGGATGTACTGAAGGCTTTCCCACAAAGATGGCATTCATGGGGTTTCTGTCCAGTAGTTCTTTCATGTTGTTGAAGATGGGAATGTTGACTGAAAACTTTTCTGCCTAGGAGACATTCATGGGGTTTCTCTCCAATGGGAATTCCATTGTTTTGTCTGAGGTCAGAGCCCTGCATACAATTTTTAGCACTTTGGTAACATTCATATGATTTACTTCTAGAGTGAATATGCTCATGTTGATTAAAAGATGAATGATCACTGAGGATGGTTAGAGGTGGTTTCTTGAAATAGGTTTTCTTTGTCATGTGAATTAATGCATGTTGTTTTACTGTGGATGTGTGAGAGGAATCTTCTTGCAAATAATTACATTTAAAGGAATTCTTTTGGATGTGAGATCTCTGCTGTGGGGAATGAGATGTGAGACTGTAAAACATTTGTCCATAAAAATGAATTTCTTCCTTTCCTTACATATGAAACCTAAACTAATCCACTAGTGATAGTCTCCAATTAAAAGATTTGCCATGTTGGTTTCATATACACATTATTCTACTCCATGCACAGAGATTTTTTTTCCTCTATTATAACAATTTAATTGTAGAGATATCTGATTAATTTTGAGCTTCATGATGTTTCAAAGATATGTATGTGAAACATGTTTATGTAATTCATTTTTTATTTGAACTCAGGTAAGAGTTTGTGTTTAGGTTAATTTTTACTTTAATTCAAACTATCACAGATTTTTGCTAGATTAGCACTTAATCCCAATGTTAATTAAAATTTCATGATTTTACTGAATTCCTAATTCATTCCATCCCTAGGAATCTATGTGGAATACTATGGATCACAAAATTAAGCTCACCAATGACATGCTTTTAGAAGTGTCTTGCCTACAGGTAGATTGGTTGAATATCATTTCTATCATTTCACATGTTTCATAGGCACTCTTCCTCCCTGTAGTAATTGAAAAGGAAAAAAAATAAAATAAAAAATAAATTGTTAGAATAGCATTAGAGGGACAAAAATTTTGGAAAGTTCCAAATATCTCTTTCAGTATGTTTCCCACATTCACAATAAGCTGGGAAAGAATATTGAATTAATAAATACTTTAGGGATAAGAAAACATTATAGGACATTACCATCAGAAAAGATTTTCAGGCATGGAATATGAGAAAAAAGCTGGGATGTCAGGGATGTAAAAAAGAGGGAAAAATATTCCAAGAATAGGACTAGGATGAGGATCATTATATGAAGGTTTAATTGCAATAACAAATGAATATCCCTTTCACAATGTGAATGACACTTGGTAAAGCTTAAGAAGTACACAGAATAAACACATGTGACTAAAATTTCCCCATATCCTCAGCTACATTTTGGAAATTATAACTCATGTAAGAAAACCTAAAGAAATCATAGTTCACTTAAGGAAATCTGAAGTTAAAGTATTCAAGCACATACTCACTATATCATGAGACCCTTCTTCTGATGCACAGGTCCTTAGAGCTCACCTGAATTCTGGTATTGAGGAAATCCTATTCCTTCTTTCCACACGTCTCCTTGCTCCAACTGGGAAAGCAAATCTGTTTTGCAGACTTGATATCCTGTTTGCATGAAATAAAGTTACCTGGATTTTGAGTAGTGATAGTAAGAGAGCATGATCATGTACATGGCAGATTACTAAAGAATAAGGTAAGCATTGAAGGTCAGCAATGCAACAAAACCTACAACTCAGATAATTAATAATATTTCAACAGAAATTGTAACTCTTGACCTTTTTCCCATTTCAATGAGGACCACTGGTTATTGTTACCTATGCACTAGTACAAAGAGAAACTGCAGTATCATCTATATTCTAAATGGGGAGGAAACTATGTTTCCAATGTGATTGAATATTATGTTTAAAAATAATCCAATAAATATAAATCTCAAAAGAATGATCTAAATTATATATGGAAAAGGATATATGCAATGTTTTTACTACTATGTTCTGAAGCCTCAGCATAGCCCTTAGAGCAGAATACCTATTTCACCATGGTCAGTTATTTTTCCTTTCAAAAAGTATTCATTGAATTCTCATCACAGCACTGAGTGTTGGAAATTGAGATTCAAGAAAGACATTAAGCTGTGGTTAAGAAGATTAAATTCTATTGGGGTGAACTAGATGTAAATAAAAAGGAAACAAACATTTAGGCAGTTTTAATTTTATAACACAAAATAAATGTATTAAAATTATAAAATATAAAAATATAAGAGAAAATAAAGATTATACAATATGGAGAAGCTGATAATTGAATAAATAAATGGAAGATAATTTATGATAAATATATTGGGAGATAGATAGATAGGTTACATAGATGGTAGATAGATAAGAGATAGAGATATAGATGGTCTATCTATAAATTCTGAGTGTCTCACCTACTGAGACCAGGTTATTGATATTCTCCAGCATCACTTCTCTGAACAGCTTTTGCTGGGATGTGTCTAACAGGTCCCACTCTTCCTGGGTGAAGTCTACAGCCACATCTTCGAAGGTCACATACTCCTAAAACATCACAGAAATTTGTGTTCACACAGCACTATCCTAAGCAATGTCCTGAGCATGATGTACAAAACGAGCACTAAAGAAGCAGAAACTGAGCATATAAAAGTCAAACTGTGTATGGGATTCCAGTAACATCATTATCAACACTGAATTGTCATCTGCCTTTCAGATGCACCCACAGACACAGAAACACTCTGAATACATAATACCATATTGTAAAAGAAAATCATATTACACGGGATGCTACATACACCTGGAAATTTCCCAATAAACTTGTAATTATGCCTTCTTTCTGCTGATTATAAAGCTTTCATTCAAGCATTCAAAACTAAATCAATCTTTCCAAATAATTCTAAGTAAATTTACAGACTAATGTAAGGCAAGCAATATCCATGATATTTCATTTTAAAAAATGACTATGGTTAGATTTTTCCCCTATACAGATGAACTCACTTTCCTCTCATTTATAAAATCATTTAAGAATATGTTATGCATTTTGACAAATGCAAGTTAGTGTGTGAATTGTTTTCTATCTAAATTCAATTTACAGGTCTATTATTCAATAAAATGGCAGGGAAAATTGAAGAAATAACCAGAATTCTGCTAAACTGAATAGGTATCAAATCAGTAAGTCCTGTCTTCCTCAGTGCTACAGAGCTCAGGTATTCATTGTAATGTATAAGCACAGTTGGTTCAGGGTCATGAGCCAAGAATTCCTGAGATAGTTGTACTGATACATTGTCTTAGACTGGCAATTCCTGTGGAAGGAGACTCATCCTGTATAAACTTAATTTAAGCTCAGATCCTTGAATAGATCCTGAATACACATGGAATATCCACACCAAGAGGAGAAATCTTCCCATATGCTGACAACAGACGTGCAATTTCAGTTAAATAATTCCCTACTCACCTGTGATTGCATTGTCAATACTTTAGCTGGCATCTATCTTCCTCTGGATTTTCACTCACAAACCAAACAGAAGGTGAGCAAAGCTGAGAATGGAGAAAGAATCTTAAGATTCAAGTCCTGACCAGAACTTTCAGGCCCACATGTCATGAATGCCAAACACTTCACTCAGGAGTATGTCCAGCCCAATTAACAAAAGGAACATGAGGTGTGCTCAAGAGAAATAAGGAGAGGACTCTCCTTTCCCAGGGTCAAGATGCTGGAGCTCTTTTCTTCTCTAGCTAATGAAGATGATATGATTACCTTCATTGTACAGATAAGAACATGAAAACCCATGAATTATATTTATTAATTAGCCCATGATGTTCAGAGACTTTTAATTCATGCCTGATTCTAAAACATAGGAATCAAAATCACATCTGGAATTAGGTCCTCACCAGAAGAGGAAACAGACTGGAATTTCTCAGTTACTGGTTTTTACAAGAGCATTGGTTCTCTCATATGCATTTCCATCTTCTGGACTCTCACTCCCTACCTACTCTACCATGAAGCTGAACTGATATTTTGTCCTAAAACATCTTGGTTCTTCCATATATGATGTCAAATACTGTAACCCCCTCAACACTAAGTGCTATATCTCACCCCAATGTATTTGGATATCAACTAAGAAACTTAAGAATATATATTATTAAAAGTAAAAGAAGGGAAGTGGATGTGGCTCAAGTGATTCAGCTCCCATCTACCATATGGGAGGCCAGGGCCTCCTGGAAAAGGCAAGCTGGCCCATGCAGCACAGAGAGCTGATGGCCTGTGTGGCACAGAGAGCTGACAACCTGCATGGTGTGGAGAGCTGATAGCCCTTGTGGCACAGAGAGCTCATGGCCTGCACAGCAGAGAGCTTGTGCAGCAAGATGATGCAACAAATGGAGACAAGCAGACACAGAAAAATGCAGTGTATGGACACAGCAAGCACAAGTGGCAAGAGGGGGATAAATAAATAAATAAATAAATATTTTTTAAAAAGTGAAAAAAAAAAAAGAAATATATACTATTATGGGGTTGATCAGATCTAGGACTAACTTAGCCATTTGTACCTCAAGTCCAGGAAGAAAATGGTTTTATTTACCATGTTCGGAGAGTTACATATTTTTAATTATTTAATTTTCTCAGTAACCCAGTTGATAAAGGTTAATTCACTCATTTAACAAATGTCCCAAATAGCAGTTCAGAGAGCTGAAGTAATATGACAAACTTATGTCACCAGAAAAAGACATAGCTAGATTTAATTTTTTTCTTCTTATATCCCAATTTCAAATATCTTAAGGGTTACATGCCACACCTAGGTATTAAATGGAATGTTACCTCTCACTTAAATAATCAGATGCTCACCCTATTGTCAAAACTTCCTTTTCATATAGTTTGTTACAATTAAACCCATGCACAGGTTCTCCTGTCACAAGGAAAACTCCATTGTATTGAATCCACTTCCCAAACATTAGCTTCCACCTCATGTAATATTTACTGCCAGATGTATTCCAAGCATACATATTTCAACATATGCTTCCTGAGAACTGTATTTACTGTGTTTCAATAAATATCTTATTATTTTCCACATCTGCCCACATAGAAAGTGATTCTAATTTCATGTCATGTTTATTTCTGCATGTGACACAGAGCATTACTAAGCTCTTGCTTTATGACTAAATACAGAATCACAATTCCTAGTGCTTTCATATATATCTGGGAAAAAGACTACATTTTGATAATTGAGTTATCCTTCCATCTTCCATAATCATTTCAAGTTCCATAGTTTGAATACCACGTATTCTCACATTTAACATTATTTTTATCGATGACATTAACATCATAATAACCAGGTAAATAATGTATTTTTTTTTTAAATCACCTCAGTTTAACACCATGTCTAGTTATTCCTGAATTCATACCCTTTAGTTTCTCCTTCTCTCTCATTGAAGAGTCTTGTCACCTGATTAAGCTGAATGTCTCCAACTAAATTCTTGTCTTTCCTATTTCTTTTTGAAATCTCTCATCACAATCAAGCACCTCATTTAACCTTATTGTTTCTCTTCTATTATGAACCCAAATACCCCCTGTGCCTATTTAATCTCTTGTGCCTGATTTCCTTTTCCTTCTTTCACAATCAATCTACATGAGCACTTTTACCCTTTTCTCAATTAGCCTTAAATGATAAGTTAATAATATCACAGACTTTCTCTTAAGTAAATCATGCTACCATCTCCAATAAGCTCCCCATGAATAAATCAAGTGCATGTGCTTCAATCTATAACTTGGAAGTGAAGACAAATTAGACCTTTTGGGATCTTTCTTTTTCTTAGACTCCTTGGACATCTCAGCCACCTGAGTGTACTCAAGTTATTCTAGCCACTCCTTCCTCTTGTGTTCTAAATGTTACTACTCAAACAATATTATTAGAACATCTCAAGGATGAATTGTAGCCCCTTTTCACTCCCACTTCTGTACACTATCATGACAATCTCACACATCTATTCAATTGCTTCAATTTATTCCACTGTTGGCTCGAAAATGACAGTGTACATCTCTATTTTCATAGATAAAGGCAAAAAAAGTCATATAAAACTCAAGACATTTCCACCACCATGATAGCAGAAATCTAAAGTAAATTCTCTTCTTCTAAAGCTTACTCTCTGATTAACCTAGACGCCAATCAAGATTAATATAATCAAGGTATGCCACTTTAACAAAATATTTTCCTTCAAATTAAGTAATTTTAAGTTAGGACTCCTCCAGGCATTCAAGGATTGAATAAGAATTCATCACTCATGAAAACACAACTACATTCATGTTAGCTAAGAATCCTTCATTTCCATGGAAACCCCCTCAAACACTTTCCCACATCATACTTATGTTCCTTCAGTCTCCATTTGGACATTTCCTCAGAAATCTCTTCATTGAGCCCCAACATAAGGTATTGTTTGCCCTTCCAATAGCCTAAATTACAACTCTACTATTCCTTCAGGTCCCTAATATAATTTTTCTTTGTAGATTTGTTTGTTCATATTTTGGTCTCTCTACCTGGTCTAACTGCAGAAACCCTTCCTTGAATGATAATAGATTAAATAAGTTTCCCTTTGAAAATGATCAAATAATTATAAATCCAGAAATATTGTATATCCACAGTAAGTTAACCTGACCTCACATGGCCTTGGCCCAACTGCCTGCAGTCCAATTAAATACATTCTAATTAAAAAGAAAATCATTTACAAAATAAATTAGGACTCTCCTACCTGGTTTAAATTCTCTCCTTTATTCATAAGAACCCAAATGGTCTGTGAATGCAAGGAATCCAAGTCTTAATGAGGCCACTTTCACATGTGCAGTTCAGAGCTACTTTGTCTCTAGAAAAAGCACCATTTTGATGGCAATCTCTCTTTCTATGTAGTTCATTCATCAGTCCTATAATTCAAAAGACATTTCTTGTTTAACTCAGATGTTAGTCAAGATAAATCTATACAAGGCACACCTTCTGTCATTCACTTCCTTCTAAAACTCTCAACTTTCCTGCTTTTTGAAAGACATCCCACACTTTTATGGATTTTGGGTGTCCTGGGTTAGTATTCTAAAGCACCTATACTAAGAAGATTCTTACTAATCTGTATATCTGAGAAGAACTGAAATCTACCAATATTTTCTCAGTCACCCATGTGACTCTATATAAGTAGAAATATTTGTGCTGAAAAAATATACAAGGAAAATTTTAATTTTTCAAGTGTGTGTATATTTTACCATAAAGCAAGGGAAAGACTATCCTGTATGGGTCTCATTATGTCAAACTATCTTCAAATTTCAAAATATTAAGGGTTCCCAAAAGAAATGATTAAGTTTCATTGTTGATTTTCCTATGAATAGTTGGGGTTTATAGATTTTTTAAACTAAAATTATTATCAATGTGTGCTTCTTTATGCTTTAACAGTACATTCAGCTTATATTGAGTTTTAACAAAGTTTACTATTTTAGTAATGCTAAATAATTACTGGCACTATCAAAGAAAATGCTCTGGAAAACATTTTTCCTTTATGACCACTTAGTAGATGCATTACTGTAATCAGAGCTACATCCTATATTTTAAGGCACTAGGCCTCTTGAATATAATTAAGCACTATGCATTGATTTCTATCAGAATACCCAGTTTGTAACATATGGTTCTGTAATCCATCCCCCAGATGAGTGGTTCCCATAAGTATGGATCTTTATGAAAAAGAAGGCAAAGTCACATTTATCAAAAACAAACAAACAAACAAAAAAACATAACTTCTAGCAGATATTAGTAGACCAATATGCTTATTTTCTTTTGTTTTTTAATCCTTAAGACATATAACAGAGCAAGCAATGGTAGCAACCAGGTAATCTTAATACTCAATGGACCGTGGATTTTAGTGCACAAATTAAAACCTACCAGCAGCACCAGTAAACCATGATGATAAGGGACCAAATACATTAAAGCAAAATAAGAACAAAGGAACAAAATCTAAAGCAGTCACAGATAGTATTTGTCAGTCATTTCCACTTATTTCTTTTTAAGATAAGCCAATTAATGAAAGAAATTGAGGGCCATAACCTTCTGCTTCTCTCTCACAATCTTTATTTTTCACTTTAGTCTCCCTAGAGCAGGCCTGAGTCAAAGGTCTTTTGAAAAGGTGTAGAAGTTAGAAGTCATCCCCTAACTATGATCTCAGTTTGCCTTGTCCTAATTATCTGACCAGTTAGTAGCAATCATATGAATTGATTACAAAATTATTCAAATATATCTTGAAAAACAGAAGAACAAGTTATTTCTGTAGAGAAATCAAGCAATGTATTTCCATTTTAGGCACAGGTATTTATATACAAATACATATTTTATCATTTTTTAAATTCACTCTACTGAAATTAAAATAATAGCATTTCATTACTTTTGTATCATGCATTTTAGGTAATCAATTATTCCATTTTCATGGTTTTCTTATATAGTCCTATGTGTTTTCAGGTTGGCTTCTGTAGCAAGATTAAAATGTAATGTATGTGAAACCTAACAAGTATCATAGGGTTCACGTAAATTGTCTGTAGGAAAGCACATAGAACTGTATAGTTTGATACTAATCATACCTGTTAGTTCCTCTTTGTAAAGAAAAAATGTAAACATGTAATGCTTCACTCAATCTATTATCTTTATCGCCATGAGAATTAGAGACCCCAGGATTATTATGTATATTGATGTTAACAAGAGAAAAACACTAGAGAAACTCCCCAGCCCATTCCCAGAGAGCTCGCATTAATGGTTAACTTTCTTTGTTGCAAACCGGTATAAAAGCTGTAAGAAAACTCTCAATAAGGAAGCCAATTTGAGATTGTTAGATCTCCTGTCCTCCACTTTTCCTTCCTACCCTACTTCAGTGTGTCTACTTTGCTATGCCAAGAACCAAGCCCACAGATCTTTCTGAACATTGTCAATTCCAGGCAATATTTTTCCAGAAAGTGAACCTCTTTTTTCAGTAAGTGTGTATATATTGGAAGACAACTCTGAGCTGGGCCTTTCCAAAGCATAAAGTCATTCTACCACATAAAACATACAATCTGGTCCTATGGGTTTTAAGAGCGATTTAAGAAGAGACAATTTAAAGTAAAAAAATGCAAGATTCCTTGTTACATGATCTAGATTTTTGGAGACAGGAAATCTCTCATAGAAACACCAATATTTTTGAATTATAACACCAAATTTCTTTATTGAGAAACTGTGACAGGTAATTTCATTCAATCTGGTTTGGATCATTAAAGAAGTGCAAGATTTTCAAAGGGTGATGAGTCCCTCTAAGTTACTGGTAATAAAGCAATGAGAAAATGCAGAATATACTTTCATGTCTGGAACTCATTTGTGATATTTGGACAGGAATGTTTAAGTTCTACAACCATAGATGATTAAGTCAAAGGAAGGGAAGATAATGCCTAGACAGATAGAAATAAAGGAAGGACTGGGACTATGTGTTAATGAGTTTCAACATTTAATATTTCGCAAATAGCTTGAAAATATGTCATGTGGGGCCAGAAAAAATCCAAGAGAGTATTGTGACCTAGGAGACCAGGACAGAAATGGATGATAGAAGGAGGAAATCATGGAATTTGTTGAGGATTCTTGTAAGGTGGAGATGCTTACAGTAGTTTCAGTGATATGGATGTAAGCAGCTTCTCAAGGGCAGTGTATGTAAGTGCAAAATGTGTAAGCCATATCATAGCCCATTGAGGAGTGAGCAGGAGGTGAGGACAAACCAACTAATTGCAGCTCATTGAAAAAGGTTGGCCTCAATTGGCAAGAGAATTTAATAACTGGAGAAGTATAAATCACATACCAACAAAATTTAAATATTTTAAGATAGTACTTTGATAGAAGTATGAAAACTGACAGTATTTATAAATGGTAATGGGGAAAGGCCAGGTCACATCTCATAGTTTGAAGAACTCCCAAGAAAACAAAAAATAAGAAGTGACCTTATGTGAATATTCTCACTGTCCTGATTTTGTGATAATCAGGGTAGGCTAAACATTCACTATATTAGAAACCATACATGTGTCCCCAGAGCTAGTTTTTCTCCCTAGGTCTGGTTTTTGGAATGCTGGTGATAAACTAAGCCTGATTTATTATATGACCATCCTGTAAGAGAAAAGACTGTAACTTTGGGTATCTTTGGTCAACCTTAAGAGATATAACAGAAGGACAGATGTGGCTCAGGTGGTTGGGCATCCATCTCCCATATGGAGAGGCCTGGGTTCGATCCTCAGAACCTCCCAGTAAAAATAAAAAAAGAAAATTATAGAAGGGACATGAGCCACCAGGACACGTGCATGAGTGCGCCACCAGGCCCCGCAAGTGGGTAAACCATCAGGCCTCATGAGCAGGTGAGCCACCAGGCCCTGTCCACAGGTGAGCCACCAGGCCCTGAGAGACACACAAAAGGTGATGATATAACAGAAGAATGACACAAGGGAGAGCCAAGATGAGGTGAGCCAAAAAACCAGAAACTAAGGTGACACAGGTGGTAGGATGCCTCTCTCCCACATCGGAGGTTCCAAGGATCGAATCCCAGTGAAGACAGGAGGAGAAGGATGAGAAGAGAGGGGAGGAAATGGACACAGAGTCACCCAGTGAATGGACATAGAAACAGCAAATACAGGGGGTAAAAATGGATAAAAATAAATAAATAAATCCTTAAAAAATGTATAGGTGAGGAAGATATGGACTATAGTTAGTAGTAATACTTTGATGATGTTCTTTCATGATTTGTTAAGAAATGTTTCACAACAATGCAGGCTGTTTCTGGGGGTGTGATGTGTGGGAGCCATCTTTGATGTTATGCATGTTTGTTTTGTAAGTTTGTGATGTTTACCCAACACTTAATGGTTTCTCTATGTTCATGTATGAATGATATACTTCAATAAACTGTTTTTTTTTTTTAAAAAAAGAAGTGACCTTGAGGTCTACTCAATTCTGAGGTAAGTTCCAGAGACAAACCACATTTTGCTCTTCTCCCAAAGTTCTGTGCTGTTCAACTTATTTATCTATGGGAAAATGCAACCTCTATTTGTATTACCTTTGTATAGGGAAAACATTTAATAAATCCAGTGAGTGATCCATTCGAGGGAGAAAACCCTGACTGCACAGACTTCAGATACCAGATTTAATCAGGGTTTCATTCAATGACATGCATTCTGTTCACCTTGATTTGATTTACAAGATAATTAAGAGGTTAAAATCCTCTTATGAAGTTGGAAAATGAAGAGGTAAGGCCATTGAGAAGGATGACTGAAAGCCTACTTTATTAATGAATCCAATAAATACTTTACAGTATATTCTTTGTAACAGGAAATATTCAAAGTCCTGGTGATACAACAGGGAACTAGATATACTGGATGTACATGGACAAAGAGTTTGAATTCTCTGGAGGAAGACTGGGAATAAAAATAAAATGAAGCATTCTGGGAAAATGGTGTCTGAGTAGGCAGGCAGCACTCAGTTCTCTCATTAAAAAAATGAAGAAAGAGCCAAAAATTTTCAGAGGGACCTGCTTTGGGGCTCAGCAGATTGGGATAAGAGATGGGTCAGAGAGATGAACAACACAAAAAAGAAACATGAGTTACCAAATCCCACTGTGGCTGGGAAAGGTTCTCATTATACACCCCAAAGGTATTAGGTTTGGGTAAAACCCCAGTCTTACTGCAGCCAACCAAGAGGGGAGCAGAATCTTCCTCCCTGTAAGCTGTTACAAGGGGAAAGGGAGGGAGAGTCAGGGGGCTTCCCTTCAGGGAATTCAGCCAGCAGAGTCTGCTTTGTATTTCAGCTCTGGCTACACCAAAATAAAGGAAAGTGGACAGTGAAACATCTCCATGAAAAGTTATGCTGATTAGTTCCATCTGCATGCTGGTGTGGAAATTGTATGGACAAAACTGCTTTTGGATTTCTCTGTACTCTAACTCCAGGGAGAAAATCTGCCCACCATTAGTGAGTCCCTGGCATGAATTTGATAACATAAGCTGGACAGTATTAAAGACTTAAAATGAGTTGAACCATATATCAAAGAAGAGCTGTGAAAAAAAATAGGCAGGAAAGAGAAATTGGCCATCAGAGTAAATTCACCAACATATTCATCAGCAAAAATTTACAAGCCATACTAGGAAATGAAGAGATGGCTCAGCCAAAGGAACATCCTAAATATCCTGAAGAGATAACAGTATTTAAGACAATCAATGAAAATCACACAACTCTCCTGAATCAATTCAAAGAATTGAAAGAAAATATGTCTAAAGAGATAACGGAAATTAAGAAGACAATGGGTGAGCATAGAGAATAATTTAAAGCCTGCAAAGAAAAGTAACAGAGCTTAAGGGGATGGTGGATGAGATTAGAAATACATTAGAGGCACATAAGAACAGATTTGAATTGCTTGAAGACAGAATTAGTGATTTTGAAGGCAGAAGATATGAACTGGAAAAGACAGGAGAACAGAAATAGAGAATGGAAAAATGGTACAGGGAATCGAATGACAACAAGAAATGCACAAACATACACATTACCAGTGTCCCAGAAGAAGAGGCTGGAAAAGGAGCAGAAAGAATATTTAAGGAAATAATGAACAAAAACTTCCCAATATTTATAAAAGAAAAAATATCAATATCCAAAGACAAGGTACCTAAAACAAAATAAATGTGAACAGACATATCCTGAGATACCTACTATTCATAATGACAAATATCGGAGATAGAGGATTCTAAAAGCAGGAAGGGAAAAGAAAACCATCACTTACAAGGAAACCTCAATTAGATTAAGTGATAACCTCTTGTAAGAAACCATGGAGGTAAGAAGACAGTGGTATGATGTATGTAAGGAATCAGAGAGAAAAACTGCCACCCTAGAAATCTGAATCCATCAAAACTGCCCTTCAAAAATGATGGCAAGTTCAAAGTCTTCACAGATAAAAACTGAAAATATGTTACCAAAAGACCAGAATGACAAAAGATACTAAAGGGAGTGCTGCAGCCTGAAAGGAAAAACAAGGGCAAGCGACTTAGAGAAGAGTGCATAAATGAAGATTATTAAGAACAGTAAATTAAAGGGTAAAAAGACAGACAAAAGTAAGATATGACAAGAGATAGCCAAAGGACAAAATGGAGGAAGTAAGTAATGTCTTTATAATATATAATAACATTGAATGCTAATGGCTTGAACTCCCCAATCAAAAGACATACACTGATAGAATGGATAAAAAATATAAGCCATCTATATGTTGTCTACAAGAGTCTCACCTCAGACATAAGGACACAAATAGGTCAAAACATGAAAGGGTAGAAAAAGATATTCCATGACAATAGTAACCAAAAAAAAGCTAGAGTAGTGATACTAACATTGGACAAAATAGATTTTAAATGCACAGTGGTTATAAAGGATGGAGAAGGTCATTATATATTAATAAAAGGGGCAATTCATCAAGAAGAAACTATACAAAATATTTAGGCACATAAAGTGAGTGCCTGAAGATACATGAGACACACGGTGGCAAAACAGAAGGGAGAAATACATGTCTCTACAATAATAGTTGCAGACTTCAATACACTACTCTCAGTATTGGACAGAACATCTGGACAGAAGATAAAGAAATAGAGATCATGAATAATATGGTAAATTATGTCTAACAGACAGCTATAAAGCATTGCACCCCAAAGCAACAGGATACACATTCTTTACCAGCACTCATGGATCATGCTCCCAGATAGACCATATGTGGGGTCAAAAGACAAGTCTCAGTAAATTGAAAAAGATTTAAATTATACAAAATACTTTCTCTGATCATAACAGAATGAAGCTAGAAAGCAATAATGGACATAAATAGGGAAAATTCATAAATATGTGGAGTTAAAAAAACATCCTCTTAAATAATCAGTGAGTCAAAGAAGAAATTGCAAGAGAATTCCACAGATATCTTGAGAGATATGAAAATGAGGACATAACATCAAAACCTCTGGGACACAGCAAAGCAAGTGCTGAGAGGGAAATTTTTAGTCCTCAATGCTTACATTAAAAAATAAAGAGGCTTTCTGTGACTAGAATAGGCCTGTGATAGATAGGCTAATGTGTCATCTTGGCCAGGTAATTCTGCCCAGTTGTTTGGTCAAGGAAGCACTAGGCTAATTTTAATACAAAAACAATTATGGGCTTTAGTCATCAGTGAGTTTACTGCATAGATGGCTGATTACATCTACATTAACCAGGGAGATTGCCGTCAGCAATGAGTGATGATTTATCCAGTCAGTTGAATGTGTTAAAAGGGGAAGAGATTTCAGCATTCAGAGAGAATTTCCCAGCTCATCTCTGGACAGCCAGTGTCTCCAGAAACTCAAGGACCATCACTGGAATTTCATTGGAGCCCCTGGTTTGCAGCCTCCCTGTGGAACCTGGACTTGTGCATCCCCACAGTCATGTGAGAGAATCTTATAAATCTCATACTATGTACTGATATCTCCTGTTGATTCTGTTTCCCAAAAGAACCTTGATGAAAACAGCTTGGTACCAGGAATGGTACTTGAGGAACAGAATCTTAGACATGGGATATCTGAGGTGGTTATGAGAGTTTTGCAATTGGCTCTCTACTCTAATTGGGATCAAGGGTACTAATGACTACCTTTCCAATAATGAAGAGGCCACTAACAGTCCATGGTGTGAATTGGTGATACACAAAATATCACCACTGGATTCCCCTACTTCCATGCTTATAAGAAGCAAGGATCTGGGTGAGAGTGCTTTCAACACCTTAACAGAGTTTTGTGGGGTCAAAAGTTATCCTGATGTTGGCTGGCTCCCCCTAGATACTCTGGATACAGTTACAAAAGAAAGAGATGAACTATAGGCTTCAAATTTGAAACTGAAATTATGTATGAATGACGTGAAAGTTTCTATGTGTGCTCTGAAAGAAAATCTTGTCTCATGCAGCCACAGGCTTGAGATATCTGAGAACCAAACCTAGGCTCTCATTGTACAAGTAGCAGAGTTACAAATGAAACTAAAATCTCAACCCTTCAGAGTATCTGTGGTTAAAGTGAAGGCATTGATTGGAAAGGAGTAGAACCCAGAGGATTGGGATGAAGACATATGGGATGATGATAATATTGGTCAGGACATTGGAAACCTAAATTCTACTGAGACTACCAGATAAACCTGTCATGGCCTGCCTTGTGGAGACCATACTTTGTCAACCTTGTATCACCTAGGCTCCAGCCTACCTCAGGGAATCTGACCTCCTTCCTGTCCTGATGTGGGTACTAGCCAAACTGAAGCACCCAATGCCCAGCCTCTGGCCTACCCTAGGGAGTCAGGACCTCCTACAAGCCCTGAGGCAGGTACAATCCTGATTGCAGCATACACTGCCCAACCTCCACCTTGCCTTGAGTAATCTGCCTTCCAAATTCTGCCTGAAGGGATTAATCCTGTGTCACCAGAAGAAAATGCAAAGGAATGCCCCAAGGTCAGTAGCTTGCAAGAAATTTCTAATCCTTCTCCTTACCAACCCCCACCACAACTCTACTCTTCTAGACCTATTACTAGACTAAAATCAAAACAAGCCCAGAAAGTGAAATACAAAGCGTGACCAATGAGGAAGTATGCTATACTCAGAAAGAACTGCATGAGTTTTCCAACTTATATAGGCAGAAATCAGGAGAATATGGGTGGGAATGGATACTAAGGATATGGAATAATGGTGGAAGGAATATAAAATTGGATCATACTGAATTTATTGATATGGGCCCACTAAGGAGGAATTCTAGATTCAAAGCTGTAGAGTGAAGGGTTAGAAAGGGCTCTAATAGTTTGTTCAGGTGGCTGACTGAAACATGGACCAAAAGATGGTTATCATGTCTCAGGTTGAGATGCCTGATTTGCCCTGGTATACATTAGAAGAGGGAATTCAAAGGCTTAGAGAGATTGGAATGCTAGAATGGATTTACCACTTAAGACCTGCCGACTTATCCCAGGAATATCCAGAGGACACACCTCTAACCAGGACTGTGAAAAATAAATTTGTAAGACTAACTACATCTTCCTTGAAGAGCTCTGTGGTTGCTCTTCTTTGTAGTCCAAATATTACAGTACAGAGGGCTATAATGGAATTGGAATCCTTAAACATTATGGGGATGATCAGATCTGGGGCCAGTAAATGTCAAGTATTGGCAGTTAAACACAAAAGACAAGGTGGGCATGGCTATCACAATGAAAGGCAGATTCAAAGAAGCATTCAAAATAGTCTGAGTCACACAGAGTTAAGGTACTGGCTAATAGATCATGGGGTGCCTAGAAGTAAAATATATGGGCAGTCTACTAAATCTCTTCTGGATCTGTTTAAGCAGAAGAGTTCTAGGTCAACTGAAAAAAACCCTAACTCAAATTACAGATACAGAGAATCACAGCCCCTTAATCAATTCCCAGAGTTGAGAGAGTTTACAGACACAGAGCCCCTTGAATGAGGAGAAGGCCAGGTCAACTTAGGGAAGGATCATGTTTAACTGCCAAAAATTTATACTGTTAATCTTGCTCCCACCTTTCCCCAAAGGGACGTATGGCCTTTTACCAGAATAACAGTACATTGGGGAAAAGAAAATGATCAAACATTTTAGGGATTATTAGATACTGACTCAGAAGTGACAGTAATTCCAAGAGACCCAAAATGTCACTGTGGTCCATTGGTCACAGGAGGGGGTAATGGAGGTCAGGTGATTGATGGAGTTTTAGCTCAGGTCCATCTCACAGTAGTTCTAGTGGCTCCCTGGACCCATTCTGTGGTTATATGCCCAGTTCAAGAATGCATAATTGGAATAGACATATTCTGTAACTGGCAGAATCCCAATATTGGGTCCCTGACTTTTGGAGTGAGGGCTATGATTGGAAAGGCCAAGTAGAAGCCACTAGAACTGCCTTTACCTAGCAATATGGTAAATCAAAAGCATTACCAGATTCCTGGAGGGATTACAGAGATTAGTGCCACCATCAAGGATTTGAAGGATGCAGGAGTGGTGATTCCCACCATATCTCTATTCAACTTCTATTTGGCCTGTGGAGAAAACAGATGAATCTTGGAGGATGCGAGTAAATTATCATAAACTTAACCAGGTGGTGACTCAAATTGCAACTGCTGTCCCAGATGTGGTACCATTGCTTGAGCAAATCAACACAGGCCCTGTTCCTGGTATGCAGCTGTTGATCTAGCAAACACTTATCTCAATTGTGATTGTAAGGGCCACCAGAAACAGTTTGCTTTTAGCTGACAAGGCCAGCAGTATACTTTCACTGTACTGCCACATGGGTATATCAACTCTCCAGGCCTATGTCATAATATTGTCTGCAGGGACCTTGATCATCTCTCCCTCCCAGAAGATATCACACTGGTCCATTATATTGATGATACTCTGTTGATAGGAACTAGTGAGCAAGAAGTAGGAAAGACTCTAGACTCATTGGTAAGGCATATGCTTCAGAGAAGATGGGAGATAAATCCAACAAAAATACAGGGGCCTTCCACCTGAGTGAAATTTCTACGTGTCTAGTGGTGTGGGGCATGTTAACATATTCCCTCTAAAGTGAAGGATAAGCTATTGCATCCTGCCCCTCCTATGATGAAAAAAGATGCACAATGCTTACTTTTGGAGACAACACATTCCTCATTTGGGTGTGCTACTCAAGCCCATTTACTGAGTAACCAGAAAAGCTGTTAGTTTTGATTGGGGAGCAGAACAAGAGGAGGATCTCTTGACAGATCCATGCTGCTGTGCAAGCTGCACTGACACTTGGGCCAATGACCCAGCAGATCCAATGGGGCTTGAAATTTCAGTGGCAAATAGAGATGCTGTCTGGAGCCCTTAGCAGGTCCCTATAGGAGAATCGCAATGTAGACCCTTAGGATTTTAGAGCAAAGCCCTGTCATTGTATGCATATAACTACTCTCTCTCGAGAAACACCTTTTGGCCTGCTAATGGTCCTTAGTAGAGACTGAACATAACCATGGGCCATCAAGTTACCATGAGACCTGAGTGGCCTATCATGAGCTGGATATTATCTGACCCAACTAACCATAAAGTTGAGCATGCACAACAGCACTCCATAATACAGAGGAAGAATTATATATGAAATTGTGATTGAGCAGTTCCTGAAGGCACCTGTAAGTTAAATGAGGAAGTAGCCCAAATGTCCATGATTGCTATCCCTGCCATGTTACCTTCTCTTTTCCAGGCCAAATCTTTGGCCTCTTGGGGAGTCCCTTACAATCAGCTGACTGGTGAAGAGAAAACTCAGGCCTGGTTTACAGATGGTTCTGCAGGATATGCAGGTACCACCTGAAAGTGGACAGCTGCAGCACTGAAGCCCTTTTCTGGGACATCCCTAAAGGATAGTGGTGAGGGCAAATCCTCCCAGTGGGCAGAACTATGAGCAGTGTACCTGGTTGTTCATTTTGCTTGGAAGAAGAGATGGCCAGAGGTACGTTTGTACACTGATTCATGGGCTGTTTCCAAAGGTTTGGCTGGATGGTCAGAGACTTGAAAGGAATATGGTGGGAAAATTGGTGACAAAGAGGTCTGGGAAGAGGTATGTAGATAGACCTTTCTGAGTGGGCAAAAAACATGAAAATATTTCTGTCCCACATGAATGCTCACCAGAGGGTGACTTCAGCAGAGGAAGATTTTAATAAACAAGTGTCTGAGACGACCTGCTCTGTGGCTAATGCTCATCCCCTTTCCCCAGTCACTCCTGCCATTGCCCAATGGGCTCATGAACAAAGTGGCCATGCAGGTAGAGATGAAGGATATGAATGGGCTAACAGCGTGGACTTCCTCTCATCAAGGCTGACTTGGCTATAGCCACTGCTAAGTGCCCAATTAACCAGCAGCAGAGACCCACACTCAACCTCTGAAATGATACCAATCTCAAGGGGACCAACCTACTACCTGGTGGCAGGTTGACTACATTGGGCCACTTCCACCATGGAAGTGGCAGCAATTTGTTTTAACTGGAATAGACACATAATCCAGATATGGGTTTGCATTTCCTGCATGCAATGCTTGTTCCAAAACTACCATCTATAGACTTATTGAATGTCTTATCTACTGTCTTGACATTCCACATAGCATTGCTTCTGATCAAGGAACCCATTTCACAGCAAATGATGTATGGAAATGAGCACATGCCCATATAATTCACTGCTGTTACTATATTCCCCACCACCCTGAAGCAGCTGGATTCATAGAAGAGTAGAACACTCTTTTGAAGACTCAATTATGGTGCCCACTAGGTAGCAATACCATGCAGGGCTGGGGGAATGTTTTCCAGGAGGCTGTGTATGCTCTAAATCAGCATCTACTTTATGGTGCTGTTTCTCCCATAACCAGGATTCATGCGTCCAGAAATCAAGGGGTGGAAAAGGGAGTAGCACCACTCACTATTATCCCTAGTGGCCCAGTTGGAAAATTTTTGCTTCCTGCCCCTGCAGTCTTAAGATCTGCTGGCCCACATGTCTTATTTCCAAAAGGAAGAGGGCTGCCACCAGGGAACACAACAATGATTCCATTGAACTGGAAGTTAAGACTGCCACCTGGCCACTTTGGGCTCCTCTTACTTCTGAATCAATAGGCAAAGAAGCAAATTACTGTACTGGCTGGGGTGATTGATCCTGACTATCAAGGGGATATAGGACTACATCTACATATTGAGGGTAAAGATGAGTTTGCCTGGAATACAGGAGATCCTCTAGGGCATCTCCTAGTACTGCCATGCCCTGTGATTAAAGTCAATGGAAAATTGCAACAAATCAATCAAAGCAGGACTAACCATAGCCCAGAATCTTCAGGAATGAAAGTTTGGGTCACCCCACCAGGCAAAGAACCACGGCCAGCTTAAGTGCTTGCTGAGTGTAATGGGAACATGGAATGGATAGTGTAAGAAGGTAGTGATAAATATGAACTTTGACCACATGACCAGTTACAGAAATGAGGACTGTAATAGTCATAATAGTCATAAGTCTTTCTCGTTTCATTATGAGTTATGAGTACACAAAATTAATTTGTTATTTTCCCTAACCTTTTTCCTTATCATATGACAAGTTGTATTAGTTTCAAGGTATAATATTTAATGATGTCAAGTTTAAGAATGACTATTACCCAAGAACTTGCACCCTATCCTGTAAGAAATTAATGCATTTCCAGTTGTACATATGAGAGTTGAACACTGTTAGGTTGAAATATATATATGCATGTCTGTTATTGTTTTTACTTTGAGACTAAGTATGGTTTAAGTTAATATGTATGTGCTGAGTTCACATTCTAATTCACACATAGAATGTGACGGTTAGGCTAATGTGCCAACTCAGCCAGATAATTGTGCCCAGGTGTTTGGTCAAGCAAGTACTGGGCTAATTGTAATAAAAGGACAATTATTGGCTTTAGTCATCAGTGAGTTTACTGCATAGATGGCTGATTACATCTACATCAACCAGGGAGATTGCTGTCAGCAATGAATGATGCCTTATCCATTCAGTTGAATGCATTAAAAGGGGAAGTGATTTCAGCATTCAGAGAGAATTTCCCAGCTCATCTTTGGACAGCCAACATCTCCCAGAAACTCATCAAGGACCTTCACTGGACTTTCATTGTAGCCCCTTGTTTGCAGCCTCCCTGCAGAACCTGGACTTGTGCATCCCCATGGTCATGTGAGAGACTCTTATAAACCTCATACTATTTACAGATATCTCCTGTTGATTCTGCTTCCCAAAAGAACACTGACTAATACAAGCCCACACCAAATCTCTGTATTCCCATCCTTCTCTCCCATTTCTCAGCAAGCTCTGTTCTTTTCCTCCATTCCCCAATAAATTCTTTTTTACTAGCCTAACTCAATTGGCATGTTCTTAAATTCTTTTATGCAATATAGACAAGAACCTAGAGGAACCCAACACTTCCCCTTCTTCATTTGGCAACCCATTGCCAGGAGACAGAAAGGCAAGTGGTGCTCCCCTACCTGCCAGAGACTAGTGAGTTTTAATTAAGGCCTGTGTGCTTTTTGGTTCTGCCATTTTACAGGGGTTCCTGGATTGTTTCCTGCAGAACAAAAACTCAGTCTGCCCAGAAATATAGCTCCCTCTTCAGAGATGGTATGGATAAGCCCCAATGCCTTGTAAATCTAAGGAAGTTTTGGTGGTATGTGAAATCACCCTTGAGAATTGACTGGGCATGTGGCTGAAGTTGAGCAGGAGTCTGCTGGGAGTTTATCAGGCCCTTTCTGTGAGTTCCTTTTAATTAGAAGTGACTTTAGCCTGCTATTTAAAGGGGTTCCTGGATAGGGTCCCACAGGACATAAACTCAGTCTGCCTAGACTTCTGGTTCCCTATTCAGAGGTGGTAGGAGTGAGCCTCCATGCTATGTAGATTCAAGGATGTTGTGGGTGGCAGGTGAAAAAGTCCTTGTGACCTGACTGGGCATGTGGCCTAAGTCAAACAGGAGTCCACTGGGAGTTTACTTGGCCCTCTCTTTGAGTTCAGAATGGCTATCACCCATTGTATCATTTCCTTAGGCCACTAGTTAATTTCTTTTAATTTGAAGTGTCTTTAATCTTCCAACTACTGCTATCCTCATTTTGGGTCTGAGATGCTTTAGAATGCCTTAGAAACTGAAAATTATTTGTTAGCAAGGCATGAGTCCCACACGTGGTAGTTTCCTGAAGCTGCTTTCAGGCAAGTCACAGTATAATTAGACTCTAGTTTTTTAAGCGGGCTTTTAATGTCAGGTTTAACTGTAGAACTTGGACCCTGGGAGTCACCATGAGATTAGTTTGCTCATGGCTAAATCCTAAGACCTCTGAAATGTAGGCAAAAGAAAGCTCTCTAGCCAGGCCCTTTCCTAGGGTCAGCCCAGCTTGGGTGTTCAGCCTGGGAACTGGACCAAGATGGCCACAAGACCTCTAAGGCTCCTGGGGATGCACAGAGACCTAAAGCTCCCAATCCCCAGAATGTGGGGACAGTGAGCAGTGTTCCCTGATTTTCAGGATGCTGGCTTGGTGAGGAATCCATTCAGTCAGGTCTAGTGGTGGGGTGCCATTCAAACTGATGAATCCATTTATCCTCCTCTAGGGTAATGAGCAGCTCTTGCAGGATTGCAGCAGACTCCCCATTGGGGTGCCTTCACAAAAACTGGGATGATCGGCCAGCTGACAGTCTAAAACGAGGCTAATCTTTTGTGCCACACCATGTGGCTGCAGGATAGGTGAGAGTAGGCTCTGTATGGGGCCCTGAATTCCAGTTAAGCCTGTGTAAAAAAGAAGGAGAGGACAGACAGATCAGAGGGCCAGAGACCACATGACCATTTTTCCTTAAAGGGATGAGGAAATGCACTAAGATTCAAAGGTTCCTGACCATTCCTTGCCCCCTGCCTATTCCATTGTAACACTCAAGGCCTTCCAGTGAAAAAGCCTTTGCAGGGCTTTACCCCTTGCCAGGAGGTAACTAATGGGATATAACCCTGAGAGCAGCCCATATTCATGACTTGCCATGGGCAGGGCTTCTCTGGATCACTTAGCTCCATACTTGGCAGCTGCCCAAGGATTTTCTTGGAGGAACTAAGCAGAAGGGTCCTCCATGAGGTTTTTGCCATGGACAGACACTGGGAGTTTGGCATTTAGGTGATTCTAAAGTCAAGTTTTCCCTAAGCAAAGCATAAAATTCTCTCTTCTGTTCTAATCTGTGCTTGCTTTAACTTTGTTAGTCTGCTCATGCCTAGGAACTGATAAATCAGATTTGGCATTTGATGTTACAAATTGGATAACAGTAAAAGGTGACCTAAAAATGAGTCTTTCAATGTCAATATTATCTTGCAAATGGGTTTGATGTATAACTTACAGGTGGAATTAGTTCAACTACTGGAAAAGCAGAAGAAATTAGCAGAGTTGTTACTAATAAAATTGGTTTAGTTGCTTAGTTAATAAATAAAAGTGCCCAAATTGTTTTAAAGTGTAAAGTGTAACTAAGAGTTAAGATAATTATAAATGCCTTTATATTATAAAACAGCAGAAGAGTAATATCTGAAATTGCTATACCTGAGTGGATTTCACCTAGAACTTACTATTGTGATTGTAATTCTAAACTAAGTAAGTTTATGGTTGCTCCAGGTCTAGTTACACTCACTTTAGCTCACTAGCCTCAGGTCACCCATAGATTTCAGCTATTTTGATGGAAATTATGAACTGAGTTTGCCTTTGTTTATGAGTACTTCAGGCCTAGCCTAAACTCTTGCCTTTGCTTATGATTATTTCATGACAACTTCTGCCTCATATGGCTCAGGGAAAAGCAAACTTAGGACACCTCTGTCTCCTGACTTTCTACTGAAATTAGTGACCCTGCTTTCTCTTGTGATTCCAGGTATTTGCTACCTGGTAGAAATCTTGACCCTCAGGTTGGATGCTCACTCTTCCAATCCAGCAGCTGAGGACTGGGGTGGGGGCCTCCCACCTTGAGTTTTGATGTTCCTAAAAAGCAGCAAATCATGAGAAAAACCAGTTTCCCTTAGGCTTCAATGACTTCAGTGAGTATATACTGGAATTAGTGGTTTGCATCCAAGGTCTGTCAAAATCAAACTGGGAAATAAGCAAAACTCTGAAGTAAAAGAAAATATTGCTAATTTTATCTTAAAGCATAGGGAACATTTTGGTTATAACCCAATAATTAAAGAATGAAATTCTTGTGCAAAACTGCATGGTCACAGTGCAAATTATAGTAATTAGGAATAGCACTCAAAGAAATCTTTTAAATGTTATTTTACAGTTAAACTTATTTTGTAATAGAATAATGGTTTTAAGTAATTTTAGTGAGTTGTATTTTTGTGGCTAATTCTTTATTTGTGTCTGCCAATTTGCTTAGTGTACATCTCTATATATCAGGGTGGTAATATCAAATTAACAAGTGAAAATTCTTAAAAGAGATCTATTCAAATTGTAAAATTAAATATGCATTTAAATATGTGAATAAGTATTCCTGCAACCCAAATTAGGCTAAGCAGGATGGAAAGGTCATATAGAAATCTGAATATAGAAACAATTGGGAAAGGGAAAAACATTTTCCTAAGATCTTTGACCTACCCAACCCCGAAGGCCTTCTCTTTGCAAGAGCTCTGAGGGTGGGGTTAGGTGTGATAGATTTAAAATATATCTTTTAAGCTATGAAATTAAGAATCAGTTTGCCCTGTAATTCCACAATTTAAACCTACCAGCCTTAAAATAAGGGTGGTTAATAATTCAATTACCAAATTTCAATAAGTAAAGGAAAAGTCCTTGAAAGCTATGTAAATATCTTTTAAAATAAATTAAACATTTATATTCTAGAATCTAGCAGTTGGTATGCATTTAGGATTATTCACACATTTAGAATTTTAAAAATTCTTCACCTCCTGTAAAGGGAGGAAAAGGAATATTCCTTGCATAAACTATAATGGTTTCAATTTTATTTAGCTTGAGTATAATCTCCCTAGGTTTATAGAATACCAATTAAATAAATTAACATTATGTTTTAAATCTTTAAGATGATGAATGTTGTACATTCATGTTTAATGGAATTAAGTTAAAGAAGGAAATGTAGGTCTGCCCTCTCTTAAATGGATAAAGTAAATTTCTTTAGTCACTAATTGTAATTTAATAAGCTTGTTTAAAGGTAAAGTAACTTCTACTTATAAGAAGTTTGTGAAGGCATCTTCTAAACTGAAGCATGTAAATGACTAATTCCAGGAAGCCATTATTAATTAGAAACTAAAATTGATATCAATAACAAAAAATAACTTCATAACAGGAAAACCTGTCAGAGGCCACCTCAAGCTGCATATTAAAGTGGTGGTAAAGAAAGATAGCCTTGATTCCATTGGGACTCAGTTTACCTAAAATAAAGGAGAAACTATTTTTTCCTGTGCTGCTAAAGTGAAACACCATAATTAATATAATCTTGGTAAAGGTGTAAAAGTAAAAAGCATAGTTCTGAAATATTTAAGTTCATTTGATATGTTATGGATTACATTGAAGTATTTAGAAAGTGTTCAAAAGTTAAGAGACTTCAGTATCAAACTCTTTTTTACATTAAAACCAGGCCTTCCATAAACTGCATTTTGCCTCTCCATTTGAGTTATTGGCTAGATTGGTCACTGACCCCTAAATCAATAAAAGTACCTATGACATCTCTGAACATGCTCCTGAAGTGGAATGAGAGTATGATACAGATTCAGACTCCTGCAGCAGCTAGTAATGGCTCAATTTGACCCAATGTACAACGGATACTGCCTCCAGACAAGCTCTGTTTCTTAGTGTTGGAGAGTGCTATGCACCAGACTGGTGAAATATTGGAGCCTACCTTCCTAGGTCCTCTCTAGAGTCAACAGTGCTGCAGCATGCTGTCTGCATGAACAGCATACCAAGTGGAGCAATGATTACCACAGTGATGTAAGTAGACCTTAAACACAATTGGCATTATGGCCTGCTCCCATGGAGAGATAATGTGTGTATGGTATTGGAAATCTGGAGCTTAGCTCTATTAACTGGAGCTCAAAGAGAAACTTATGCATTGATGAATGTATCAATTAGTATTAAGTACTGTATCTATATCTCTTCTATTCTAGATCATATGAAAAGGAAAATTGAACATGGTAAAAGTCTGGATATATTTAATTCATTTTCTACTAGTGAATGTGACTATAAAACAAAATAATGACTTTCATTAAGTACTGTCTTTATTTTGTTTGCCATATGCCTGTCTTATTGCCTATACTGTTTTTCAGCATACAAGTCCTTTACATCTTTAGGTTAATTTATTCCTAGGAATATGATTCTTTTAGTTACTATTGTAAATGGGACTTTTTTCTTGATTTCCTCCTCAGATTGCTCATTATTGGTGTACAGAAATGCTACTCATTGTTGAATGTTAATCTTTTCTGCTGCCACTTTACTGAACTCATTTATGAGCTCTAGAAGCTTTCTTGTAGATTTCTCATGGCTTTTGATGCATAGGATCATGTCATCTGCAAATATTGAAATTTTTACTTCTTTTCCA
>JAQZBX010010915.1:0-43570 GCA_029593785.1 Cabassous unicinctus | reverse complement strand
GAAAGACTTCTTAGAGCTCAGGACCCCCAAAGTGGAATTTGGGGTTACAGAGTACAAAAGGAGATGGCTTAGAGATCTAACAAGCTTAAATATTTTTGTGTGTCAGGTAGAAGCAGAGGTTCCCCTCAAATGCTTTATCTGGCTTCTCTTACTGGGAGGCAGTGTCTTGTGGGACACCATCAAAAGAAATGTTAGTGATGGAAATTAATTTTGAAATTACAGGGAAATGATTGAATTAATGATCTTGTGGACACGACATCAGGGCCTTTACCAATCTTGTACTGCCCCACCCTTGCCCTGTGAGATGGTACTGAATATTCTCCTGCCAATGACAGCCAGGGTCGCTCATGGCAGGTACAGGGCTGCCATCCTGATGAAGTCTTGTAGGCTCAAAGTCTGGATCCCCGTTATCTTCTCTCTGGCCTATCACATCTTTCCTGGTATGTTCTAGAATTAGCATTAAATAGTGAAAAGAGTTAGTAGAGTTTGTACTTAGACCTGAGTTCAAATGCAAGCTCACCATTTTCAACCTTGAGAAAGTTTCCCAAAATCTTTCTCTCTTTTCCTATAAAATGGAGACAAAGGGACCATCTCATTCAATTACTCATTCATTCATTTATTCTTTCAGGAAATATTTAATGAGTGCCTTCTATGTGCCAGGCATTGATAAAGGTGATGTTGATATGGCAGAGAATACAATAAAGACCCTTACACCTGGAGCTTATGTCCTGGAGAGGAGGTAGATCATATAAAAAATAATGTATGAATTCATATCAGCAAATATTAAATGTCTAGAAAGATAATAAAGGAGAAAAATGTGATAGAGGAAGGGTTATTGTTCTTTTAGAGCAGGGGCTCTTAACCTTTTTTGCTCCACAGACCCCTTATTAAGTCTACACTAAAGTGTGTATTATTTAATAAATGTTTTACACCCACACCAACACATCCCCACAAGAATGTTTTTTTGAACTTAAATTCAAGCTTGTTGGCCCCTTGTGAAGAACCCCTGTTTTAGAGGGTGTAATCAGAGAAGGCTTGTCTAATGAAATGTTTTAGCACAAACACTTAATATTGACAGTATAAAAACGGGTAGGAATGATCCATGAGTGTTGGAGGAAGAACATTGCAGGCAGAGGGAAACATAAGTGCTAAGGCCCAGTGGTAGGAGCATGCTTTCCTAAAGAATGGAAGAAGGCCAGTATGGCAGAGGGAGCAATGGGGAGAGTTGTATGTTTTGCTACAGGCTGCCAAGGCAATATACCAGAAATGGGTTGGCTTTTACAATGGGGATTTATTAGGTTGCAAACTTACAACTCTGAGGCTGTGAAAGTGTCCAAATCAAGGCATCATCAGGCGATGCTTTCTCCCTGAAGACCAGCACATGGAAGCATCTGCTTCTCTTCTGGGTTTCATTGCTTCAGCCTCTGGCTTCCTGTCTCCAGGATTCTGTCAATTTCAGTATCTGGCTTCAGGGACTTTCTCAGCTTCTAGGGGTTTCTCTCTGTCTCTGTGGCTTCCTATTTGTCCCATTTGTAAAGGACTCCAGTAAGAGGATTAAGACCCACCCTGGATCATGACCTACTGAAGTAACCTAATCAAAAGGAAGGTCCCATCTACAGGAATGGATTATCTCTAAGGACATGATCTTTTCTGGGGTCCATAAAAGCCTCACACTTCCACACGGTACTAAGTGAGGAAATCATAAAGATAGAAGGAAACCAGGTCATTTAAGGAAGGGACTAGCACACTACAGCCAGCCAGATTTTAAAAAGTACATGACAGAGACCATATGTGGCCTGCAAAGCCTAAAATATTTTCTACCTGGTCTTTTACAGAAAATTGTGCCAACTCCCAATATAGAGCCTTAAAGGCCATGGAGAGGACTTTATCTATTTTATGTGTGATAGGTCACCATTGGAGGTTTTGAGCAAGGAAGTGACACGGGGTGATTTATATTTAAAGGATGGCTCTAGCTGCCGTGTTAGCTCAGACTGTAAAGGGAGGAGGGCGAGCAGGGAGCACAGTTAGGAGACCGTAATTCTAGGCTAGGTGAGACATGGCAATTGATCGGACCACAGTGGCAGCAGTGGGATGCTGAGTAGTTGCAGACAGAATATATTTTGAAGGTAGAGCCAAGAGTTGCTTTGGATTGAACGTAGGGTGTGAGAGGAAGAAAGGATATAAGGATGACACCATGATTTTTGGCCTGAGCCCCCTCCTTGTGCAGTTGTAGAAACTGAGATAATGATCTTGCCTGGCTCTAGGGTTTGACCCCTCCAGTCCTTCCTCCATTTTGCAGTCAAGTTTACCTTCCTAAGGTACAGCTTCGATTGTGATACTCTCTTTTCATAACTTGTACCAGTGTCCCATGAACTGTGGAACAACGTCCACCCACTCAGCCAGGGAGTCACAGCCCTCATGACCCGATGGCCTATACCTACTTCCAACTTCTGGCTGCTCCCTTTCTTAGAAACCCTTCACACACACACTAAGCAGAGATTCATCTGCTAGTCCCCACAGTGCTTGTCGATGTTGTCCTCCTCCAGCCCTTTGCTCCTGTGGATTCCTCTCTTTCACTGTCTCTACAGGTAACAGTCCTATCAGAATGTTATGATCAACCTTTTCATTGAAACCAGCCCTTAATACCCAATTCTCCTTTTTACCCTCTTATTCCAGAGCTCTTTAATGGATATGCTGTTTGTATTTATAACATAATTTTGTGTGCAAATCTTGTCTCCTCTATTGGGCTACAGAGAGGGAGACAGTATAACATATGGTTAAGCGCCTTTGTTTTAAATCTTGATTCTGCACTGGGAACCTGTATGACTTTGAGCCAGTTACTTAACTTCTTTAAGCTTCAGTGACCACAGCTGTAAAATGGCGATGATAACCGTAATTACTTCACACTGCTAATTGAGAAAATAAAGATGATTCATGGACAATGCTTAGCATAGTTCTGTGCCTGCCATATGGTTAGAGCTCTGTAAGTCCTAGTTATGAATTCACCTCCACAAAGGAAATGAGGAAATATCTTTCTATCCTGTTCTTATGGGTGCTTTATGTACTCTTTTGCACTCAGTAGGCAAATGAGTACATTATAAAAAGTTGAGCAGAATGAGCACAGGTTCTGGACGTAACCTCAAATACAAATTCCAACCCCACCACATCCAGCTGTGTGATACAGGGCAAGATAACAATCCTCTTTGAGCTTCACCTTCCTCAAATGCAAAATGGGAGAAATAATTCCTGCCTTGAAAGGTGGTTGTGAGGATGAGCTATGAAGGTATATAAATCGCCTGACTCATAGGATGTTCCAAATGGCAGCTACCACCGTGATAATTATCAAAGGTTTCTGCTGAGAAAGCTCCTCTACTGTTCTAGCACTGAAGCTTGATTATCTCCTGGAACTTGTTAGAAATTCAAACTCCTAGACCTACTGAAGCAGACTCTCTGGAGTAGGGTCCAGCAATCTGTGGTTTAACAAGCCCTCCAGGTGATTTGGATGTGCACCAACATCTAAGAACCTCTGCCTTAGAGGAGGGAGGTATTGGGGTGTAAAGACTGGCAGCAAAGTCTCCTGAGTTCTACACAATGACTTTAATCCCAGTGAGGCACCTAAGTCCCTCTGCTTCCCAATGGTGCTATCACTTAGGGATATGAAGGCTGAGAGAGGTTTCCAGAAGGGTCAGAGAATAAGAGGAGCACAAGCCTCCTTAGTGCCAGGGTTGTTGCTGGGTTGTTGTTTTTTTGGGGGGGAGGGTGCAGTGGCATGGGTGACAGCATCTCTTGACTCTTTACATCTTATGATTAACCACAGAAGTGATAGGGGCAAAGAAGAAATGCAAGAAGGTATAACCCATGGAAATATAATTTGGTCAGTAGTTCAATCTGAAATAAGACTAGTTTGGGTGTATAAACCCACACATAAGCCATATCCAGCCATCAATCGAAGAGTTGACTTATAATACAAATTTATAGAGAATTTCAGTTAGACCGACAATATGTGAAAACTGTTTAATAGGAGTAGTTTTAATTAAGCTGTTGACATATATTTATAAATACAGAAACTAAAGTTAGTGCAATTGATTTCAACAAACTTGGAAATATTGTGAATAATATTGTAATTTCTTCATAGTGTTAAACTCTGGAGAACAATTAAATCTCTTTAACAATGGAAAAAGAACAGCCATATATATATATATTATATTATCCAGAACTCTGCCATCTCACTACACCAACTTGGTTCCTCCTTCCCTTTCATTGCTCATTGTCCTAACTGGAAGGAAGATGGGAGGGGAGCAGGACATCAAACCAGCCCGATGGCCTGCTGTTCTGTAGCTCTGGATAAAATGGGGTGCATAAGAGACACACCCTTGGCATATGGAAGAAAAAATATTAGAATTACTGTTTATAATTTTTATCTCAAGCTTTGAATTCCTTTTTTATGCACATTTGGGGAAGGGGTTCTGTGCTCAAAGAGTTTTTCCTTAAATGGTTGTGTGATCAAAAAATTTGCTCAGGAGCAGATGTAGCTCAGTGGTTGAGCACCTGCTTCCCATGTACAAGGTCCAGGGTTCAATCCCCAGTACCTCCTTTAAAAAAAAAAAAAAAAGTTTGACTGCTGTGTCTGAAGACAGGTTATCACTTTGGGGAGAGACAAGGGAAAGAGAATGAAGATGTTGATTACAAACAATTCTAGAAATTTCTGTAGATTTCAGTTATCCATGCTGTATACTCACCTATAACTAGAATAAATTAGTTTTGCCTCCTAACATGTACTAAGGAGTTCAGAGTCATGATGTGCGAATCAAATTAAGTAAAAAAAGTAAGAAGCAGACACCAGGGGCTTTAGGTAGAGTAGTCCCTCCTTCTTATACCCCGTACTCCCACTGTTCACACTGCCACTGAGCCAAAATTGGGCTGCATGGTGAGGCAGAGAAGATAGCTAGGTATTTTCTCAACTGAAGAATCTGTTTCTGCATAACTGCTTACCGTTTCGAAGTCCTGGTTTTAGAGCAGTCTGTTGTTGGCGAGATCTGTGTAAACAGGATCCATTTAAGGGAGTGGGCGGAAGGCACAAGTGTCTGGAGGGAAAAGACCTCCAGAGCACAGAATGTAGCCATATGCCCGCCTGCCGTGCTGCCTTTCTGTTGCTAGGCTGTAGTTACATCACATTTGTTTCTCTCTCTCTGTACGCTTCTGAGAAGTTTCAAAGGAAGGTAAGCAGTACCTGTCCCATTTTCTGGCATCTGTGGTGGAACAGCTCTGGGATGCTCTTGACCCCTGGCAGGGGCCATTTCTGAGAAGAGGTTTGGCCCCCACAAAGCTTCTCCCAAGGATGGTGCGTGGCTGTGGCCACAAGCCTCCTCCCGCCCATATATGTGCCATTCATTTCTAGAATGAATTCCAGTGGGTTTTCTCCTCATAGCCTATGTTCTAGAATTCTTGGGCTGCTTTGCTCTTGGGACACAACTGGCACATGCTGATGTTTTTCCTCCTCATTCCTCACAGGCGGCACAAGGGGGTGGCCACAGGACCCTACTCTATGGTCATGCGATTCTGCTGCGGCACTCTTTCAGTGGAATGGTGAGCACATCCCAGATGCCCTCTCTCACCATTGGAGGAGGAGGGAAGAATGGGGCTGTGTGGGAGGGGGAGGGGAGGGCAGGAAACCCAGCAATTCAAAGTTAAAACAGGGGGAGTAATTTGGAATATAAATAGCTATAGGGCAGTGTTGTATTAGCATTTCCTTCATACCACTATATTATAATTTTTAATTATATATTTGTGTCTGCTTAATGTCTGACGCACACATTCTGTGAGGAAAAAGACCCTTTCTTTTTCTCCACCAAACCTAACCTCACTAAGCAAAGTACCTAGATGTATTAGATGCCGAATTGATGAAAGATCAAATGGACCATGGAGTGACCAATTTCTTTAGTATACAAGCATTACTAGCTTAAAAGAAAAATCCATCAAATGGGATTTTTGTGAAATTTCTCCTTTTTTGCCTAGCTAGATGAAATGAAATGATATCCATTGCCTTCAGTCCTGACAGCATTTGGAGGTATTATTTTAACCCAGAGGCAGGAGGATGTAAGATGCAAGGTATCTACAAAAAGCTGATAGGGTATAACTAATCATGGATCTAGACACAGAATTAAGCAGAATGGTGAAAACTCAATGTAACTTGAAAAAGAAATTTCAACTTTTAGAAGTAATTTGTAAAATATGGCTATTGCAAATCTTTTGCGGGGGGCCAGAGGGAGCGGTATTAAGATGAATATTACATGTCAATCAAGCATAATATGTGCCAACCCCATGATATTCACTCCCAGGTCCTAAGTGTATACTTATTTGCTGTCAGTGTTAAAGAAGATTTGCCTTCTTTCTCTAGCCCTAGTGGAAAACTGTTACATTAACTCAAGACTTTATTTTCACACATTTACACCTGCAACTTGCTGCAAAGTTCATCTTAATGCTTGAACTATCAAATTGGCAGCAAGAGCAGCAGCTGTTTTTTAAATAATTTATTTATCACAGCTTTTTTTTCCCATGAGCTATGGTAAGAAGTTGACCTTTTAAGCCTGATCATTCATCTGTTATAGTCCTTGATGGCAAAAGACAGAGAACAAAATGACCAAATGTGGGGTTATCAGAGTAGGTGATGGGGATGTTTGGGGAATGGGAAAACTTTATACCCCCATAATCTCTAGGATTTGAAGGTAGTAATTTATCTTTTGGAATATGGTGTTTTTCCATAGAGTAAATAAAATCCTAACATCTCTTGTTTTCTATATAAAAAGAATAAACAAAACCTCAAGCAGCACACTTCTCAGGGCTTTGAAATCTTGGTCTAACATCATAGTAGAGATATGAAGCCTTACATTATTGATTAGATTTAAACCCTCTCCCACAAAAAAATAAAAATAAAAATAAAACCCATTCACACTTAAGCTCTAGAGTAGCTAGTTCCTTTTAAGAGCAGCTCTGGGGAAAACACCTGTGAGATAAGACTTTGTACAATGCAATAATCTGCCATCTTCCTGTTGCAGAGAAACTGAAGATAGCTCAGAAAGCATGCCCAAGTGTCTGTCTGCCTCCCAGGCTAAGGCTAAGCCCTGCCATAGCAGGCACTCGGGGAAAAAGCTGTGGGTTTCCTTCTTTTATGGAGTTATGTTAAAATTATTTAAGATTTATGTGCATCTGTGTTTTATAATTAAATAAGTTACTTGAGTAGTTTTAAAGTTCATAAAAAATTTGTAAAATTGAAAATAAATAGAAGTGAGGGAATCATCCATGGTCCCAATATCCAAAGACAAATTCTGTTATCATTTTGATGTCATTCCTTACAGTCTGGTTGCTGGGCATTTAAAATTTTTGTGTTCATGTTAACTATACAATTATACTATTTTTATGTAGCCTGTTAGCTCAATGTATTATAAACAATGTCCCATGCTATTACACAGTCTTGATAGATGCCCTCTATGGTCACATAATATTTCATCAAATTGAAGTGCCAAAGTTCATCTTGCCTTTCCACTATTTTTGGCCATTTATGTTCTATTTATATTGTTTTCAATTTTCAAGTTTCTTGGAGTATCTTTGTACTAAAGCATCTTTAAATTTTCAAACACATTTCCTAAACATATAGTCCTATAAGTTAAATTACTGGGTCATCAGTTAAGTACACTGTTGAGGTTTTAAATATACTATATTTTCCCAAAGTGTTGTACCAATTAACTTTCCAATAAGCAAGGTAAGCAAGGAGCCCTTTTCATAGTAGCTCAGTGTTGAAATTAACAACTGGAAGTCAATTAGTGGTGAGACCCCAAGACCCAAAGGAAGATTGTGTCTTCACTAGATTCTGCTCTTGTTTCACAGTATCTAACATGTTTGACTACATCAAGATCCCAGACAGATAAACTTGCCTTTGATGTAGGTCTGCGGGAACATGCCACAGGTAAGTAAGCATTCCCAGATCTCCTCGTTAATGGGGTCTTGGACCTGAGGACTTTTGAGAAAGACACTGAGTATATTAATCATCTGAGAAAAGTTTGAGACCAGACTAATCTGATCAAGAACTGGGTCAGATAAAATTTTGGAGAATAATGAAGTAAAGAAAGAATGTGTGATGGAAGCATAGAGACTAAAAATGAAAAAGATAATGCTCTAACCACAGACTGCTAGAATCTCAAAGTAAAATAATATTTTAGGGTTCTGGTATGGAAAATTAGTAGATAAGTCATTGTTCCCGATAAAGACCAAAGTACTAAATGACTGCTAAATAATAAAGGTAACATAATAAGGGCTAAGGGAATAAAATTTAGTGTCAAGATCAAAGGACTTTTATTCTGTAATGGACTAGCTCTTTCTAAAATAGGATTTCCCAAACTTTAGACAGTGATATCCACCTCATGGTTTTTGTCATTTTAATATATCCCCTTTATTATCGTTTACTTTATATTATTCTTTAAACTTACCTTTTCACTTAATTCTATAGACAAAACTTGCATCACTGCTATAAGTAGAAAACTGGCATTACTTTCCATAAAAATAAATATGAAAAGAAAATCAACCATATCATTAAATAACTGAGGAAATATTAACAAACATTAGAAAAGTGTTAAAGATACACTAGCTCCAAACTTAAACCTTTCTCTGATGAAATTGGAAAGGTTAGAGTAGAAAAAAGGAAAAATAAATTTCTCTCCCTATGATTCAGTGTCATTTAATTTTCTCCAGTCGGTGGTATGCATCATATATTTTGGGAAACACAGGCTTTTTCCCGTGTGTGTGGTCAAAAATATTGAAGATAAAGAGGTAGATCCTAAGGAAGGTGGTGACCAGGATGACACTGGGTATAACCTGCTGTAAAGCTGGAGCTCCCCAGGCTTGGAAAATGGGCAGAAACAGAGGCCAGGGGGAAGAAAACAGCTGGTGCTAAGCTGCAAGAGCAGTCCAGCTTGGATGTGTTCTCTCATATCAAACATTTTCCCCCAAATAGGAAGGACGTCCCTATGTTGGGTAGCCAAAGGAGGACAAAAGTCCATGTTATTTTACAACTGCTCTTGGTTTATAAGCAAGGATCCAGATTGTCTGATTTTGCAGATGCTCTAGAAAAAAATCTAGTCTACACAAACAGTACCTGCATTTTGCACTGTGGTGTCCTAATAGTGCCCAAGGAGAACCCCTTTTTCTCCCCCTCCTCTTCTCATTTTTTTGAACAAAGCAGAACAGTGGGCCTGTCTCTGCCCATTACATCTTTTATTCTTTAAAATAAGGTTATATTTGAATTTGATTTAAGGCTTCTTTGTTTTCAGCTAAAGTGTTATTCTTAAAATATAATTTCCTCTAAGGTTTTGTCAACCTTTGCTGAAAATTACAAAACAAGTGAAGTGCCACACTCTCTGAATGTAAGTTAGCCTCTAAATATCAACCAGTTGTCAGTCTTTGAGCACATAATCAGAAAAGTCATATATGGTCCTTGTATTTATATCACTAATATGACTTTAGACTTTTTGAGAGTTGGGAAGAAATTGAGAAATACCATTTTCCAGTCAAGTGTTCAGGAAATCTATTTTGATTTGGGGGGACTCCAATAAAAATAAAGGAAAGCTAGTAGCAGAGAATATTACTCTCTCCAGCAGTTCTTTTTAAATTCTGCTAACTCGTGTGAATTCTGCTAAGTGACCAGGTAAACACATGAATCAGCCCAGGTTTAAATTGGCTACTCAAAAGCTGGCCTTGGCAGAAGACTGGTGGAATGAGGTTGGCCAGCTATGCATGAAAACCTAGAGCCTAAAATAGTTTACTCTTATTTCACCTCCCTTGCCCCCAATCCATTTCCTATTTTTCTCAAAGAACCTAGCCTGATATTTATGAGGGGAGAGAAGAATGCACATACAGCTCAGCTAAGGTTTCAATATTACGTAAGGTAAGCCTCTTAACTTCTGGTGGAGAATCACACAAATTCCAGCCACCGAGTATCCTGTGCCCCACCCCTCCCCCACCCCCAGGTAATTCTCTGAAAGTACTTTTGGCTTAGAAACTTCTTCAGAGGTAAAATGCTCAATAATTGAATTGAATCTCCAGGAGAATGCGAGAGAAGAAATTGGGGTGGGTTCTTAACTGGATTTATTTCCTGTTATGCACTGGCTAATAAATGGTTATACTTACTAAACAGAACTAGTGATCATTTTAACCTTGATTTTGGTTACCAAATTCTTTCTATTCTCTTCTTAAAGTTTTTTTTGTTTTGTTTTTAGCATTTAGAGTTTTAGAATTTAGACTTAAGAAAGAAATATGGAAAAAACAAACAAAACAAAACAAAAAAAAACACTAAAAGTGCTGTTGTGTATTTTAGGGCCATTGATTGGCCCATCCTGTTGATTTGGGAACAGCTCCATCCCTGAGCTCCAGATCGTGGATCCATTCTCAGGACATGACAGGAAAACAAATATACTCTCAAGTGTTTCTCTTTAGGACCTCTTCATCTCAGATGCCTTCAGTGGCCCCAGAGTACATAGGGAATATACACATCATTTCCCCTCTGAAATGTGAAAGTCAACTTCTTTTGTCATTTAAGTTTAATCAAAGTAATAGCCTTAAATCGTTTAAAGAGAGAAATAGTGCTCCTTGGCTTATTATAAAGGGAAGTCTCCTGCCCTACCCCTTCCCATTTCTAAATCCCTGCCCCTCTTCCGCTCTGTTGGTATTGTTTACTCCTTGTATGTGAATAATGTGTGTATACCGCTATTTCATCATTCTTTCCAAAATACATGTTATCTATTGATGTCCTAAGTGAGTGATGAAAATTTATTTCTTTTATTCTGCTGTTCTCCATCTTTTCTTCCTACCTTCTCAATATGTCTATTTTTATGTGACTGTCAATATTCACTACTTGCATTGCTATAACTAACTCTTATTTGCAAATGAGCCACATAATGGATTATGATCAGGTTTACTTTATTGTATTACTTTTGAGTTTTCCAGTGGTTAACTGGCTGGTTTGCTTAGATTTTGTGTCCCAATCATTCATTTGTTTCTGAACTGTCCCACAGAGCTGAAAATCTCTGCTAATGAGATTCCATCACATCAGCAGTTTTGTCAGTTTCATTTTCTTCTTAGAGACATCCCCCTTGGAACCCTCCATCCTGTTGCTTCAGTCAGTACTGGTTGCTGCCTCTGGGAATTACCTCTCTTTAAGGTTCCATATTTCCTGGATCTTATGTTTCTCCCTTCTTGGTTTATCACTTTATTCTGGAGCACGTTATCCAATACCTCTTACAGAAAAGATGCAGATAAATTGTCTGAAAGTTTCTTAATTCTAGCTTCACAGTAATACATCATTAGTTGAATTCTACATTGGAAATGTGTTTTTCTCTCATCACTCTGACAGCTTGCTTTTATTTTTTTCTAGCTTGTGGTCTGGCTGTTGAGAATTCTACATTCTAATCCCTGATCCCTTGTGTAAGACCTGTTTTTATTTTCTGAAAGCTACTAAAAGCTTCTCTTTTGCCCTAGGATTCTAAAATTTCAGTGTTGTCTTGGATTCTTTTTGTTCTAAAGCAGGGGTTCTTAACAAGGGGTCTGGGAGTGTAAATTGAAATTCAAAAAAGAACATTATTCTTGTGGGGACGTGTTGGTACAGGTGGGGTATATTTATTAAATAATATGCAGTATGGTGTGGACTTAGTAAGGGGTCCATGGTTGTCACCCGACTGGCAAAGGGGTATGTGGAACAAAAAAGGTTAAGAACCCCTATTCTAAAGTCTCACAGGAATGGGCCATGGCATGGATCTTTATTTTTCACTGTGGTAGGCACTCTGTAGGTTCTTCCAATCTGGAAATGCAATCTGGAATTGCTTTCTGGAATTCTTTTGGATTGATTTTCTAGTTTTCTTTTCTCTTTCTAATGTTTTTCTTCATTCTTGGAGAATTCTTCAGCTTTACCCCACAACTTGCTTATTTCTTTCCTTCTTTCTTTATGTTCAGTTTCAAAAAGGATTTTCTTTGAAGCGTTGCTTCATGGATGCTTTCTTAGCTGTTTCATGACTGTAATACTTTGTCTTATCTCTCTGAGACTGTTAACTATAAGTTTCTTTTAAGTTTTCTTCTGCTGTCTGTAATCTTTGTTTTCTTCAAGTCTCTTTCCCCCTTTTTGTTTTTGCTTTTGTCGTTCAGGCTAGAGACCTTCCTCAGATGTAGGTGATCATTGGTCTCCATTCATGTTTAAGAGCAAGGAAGGAAAGCAATCTGGAAGTCCTGAGAGTATGGATGTCACTTGTCATCTGTTAAGCCTTTCTTTGGAGTAATCTGGCATGGATCTAGGTATTTCACGGGGGACCCCCAACTGGAAATCTCTCTCATCTTGGGTAGCTTGGCTTCCCTAAAGAGTAATCCTGAAACTTGGGGAGGAGGAGTGGGTTCACTCTGGTAGCTGAGAGGTGGAATCAGAGGAAAAGGAGCTGGAGTTTTACTATCAGGTGTAAATTTTTCATGATTCTCTGTTTTCAGCAAGATGCTTTACTTCCTTGTTTGACAGTGCCTGGTATTTCAGAACCAGACCCTTGGTGGTCTGCTATTCTGAGGATTAAACTTCTAACTTCTGTAGGATAGGGAAGGAAGAGTCACCTGGCTGTTCAAGATAGGGAAAAGGATCTGGGGCAGGGCTAAATCTTCCTTAAAAGCTTTCCGTGAAAACTCCTCTGTTCAACCCGTCTTCTACCACTGCCTTCAGGAGTAACTGTCACCTCCAATTACAGAGACTTGGAATCTGCAGCAGAAATGGATTTATTTTTTGGTGGTTTCTTGTCACCCATCTCTTTTTCCCAGAGAAAAGCATCCATCTGCTTTCCTTTTTTCAAAATTCTCTTCTCTCAAATTTCTCTTCTCTCTTGTCAGTGTCTTTCCTGTTGTCTTAGCCCTGTGGGATTAGGCCTTCTAAAGTTCCCTTTACTATTATTTTAGTAGAATTTACAGGGAAGAGAGGAGCAAAGATAAATGTATGTTCAGTTGACCAATGAAATCAATTCTTAAAGATTTGAGACTATGAATAAAGCATTTTTCTCTACGTATTAAGAACACTCAAAGGTTTCTACAGTCTTTGAGGCCTCCAACAGGCTTTTCCAAATACTGTCATTCTGTCTCTAGGGAGAATGAAAATGATAGACATTAAGAGAAGATGTGAGCTCAACTGAAATGGTTTTAGATAGAAATTGAGGGCTGGAGCGCATGTGTGTTTGTTTATTTTAAGGTTGTTATCAGGAAGAAGGGAACAAGAGGCAGAATAGGAACACTGGCTTCTATGAAGCACTGACTAAAGGGGTCTTTGTGTAGGGGAAGCCTGTTGGTGGACCATACATCCTGCTTCCAAACAGAGGTCGGAGGGAGAGAAAGTTCGAATCGGCGATGACCTCATTCTCGTCAGTGTATCCTCTGAAAGATACCTTGTAAGTACCTTCTAATGTAGGCATCTTTCAGCATTTTTCAAAAACTTTCCAGAACTTTTTACTTGAGGAATAGATGGCCAAGGAGAGCTGAGCCACAATAGTTCTGGAGGCTAAGATGCTTTTATACTGTATATCTGAATGCTAATTAACTCCTTCCCCTGCCAGATCATCATCGTACCTAGAATTCAACAGCTATCCTTTGGGATTATGCTGCTGTGTTCAGAAAACTCCACTAAAATGCCCCAGACACTATATGAGAGAGACCCCTATTTACATATTAGCTACCATTACCATGAATTTATCATGGTGCTTAACTCAAGCCTGAGAAAATGGGATTCAGGAAAAGTAAGTTTATGTTGGGGAAAGAGAATTTAAAATGTTTCAGCATGTCAGGTGTTGCAGAGGTTGGAAGATGCAGGTGACATTTTACAGCCGGGGGATGGATACTAGACAAATGCTAATGACATCAGTCCTTTGATGTGATGAGAGTAGGGGTGCCTGAAGATCAGAGAGATGTCAAAGAGAAGTTGTTGGAGTTGATTTTTTTAATTATTATTTTTTAAGTTTCTCAACAGCTTCTCATAGAGCCAACCCTGTCGGCAGGTTTTACTTTGCCTAATTCAATTGCTGGAGTTAGTTTTCCTGTTTGTGAGTTCCCTTATCCTACAAAGAAGAGACATTTTATAACTTTGTGTTGACTCAGAGATCCAGCTGAGGGAATGAAGTCAACACATGTCTGCCACCTCTGTGGCTGAATACTTCCTCTTCCCTGAATACAGTGTCCCACTTTGAAGCTGCTTCTAGATTGGGTAAAGAAATCTCCCACAGGCTATGTGGAAACAACCAGATGACAGTAAGACTGTTTAATTTAATCCCTGAGATTCTAGGTGAGCTGCCTCTGTCAGGACTGGACTGGTGATTTAAAGACTATCTCATTTCTCTTTCTGCTGCAGCATCTCTCAATATCAAATGGTACCATACAAGTGGATGCCTCCTTTATGCAAACACTCTGGAATGTACATCCTACGTGCTCAGGAAGTAGCATCGAAGAAGGTGTGCTTTTTAAATCTGCATTCAGCCCTCGGTCTACCAGTTTGTCTTGTGCCATATATATTGACATTTTCTGCTGCTTCCCAGCTCCTACCTGAATGTCGTGGTACATAGATAATATGGTTTTTGTTTACCCGAATTTCTTTCTCTGTTGTTGGCATGTTTTATTTTCTGCCTGACTTCTGTTTACATGGGTCTCCCTGACTTTATTTTTTAATCCTGTAGATCCCACCATTATTTTAGCACTATACACATTTAGGATGTGGAAATGTAGCTTTCCTCTCCTGAGTCTTCATTTTTATTTATGGTTATTTGCTATGTGTGTACAGACCTCAGCAACTTCAGTTTTCAGAGGTTATTTGCCAAGAAGGTGACATTGTTTATATTTCTCCCCAATGCCTCTTTCCATACAGGTTGGGGAAGAACTTCCTCTATAATGAAAGTGTGTTTGGCCATTTGTGTTTTATTTGTATTTATGGGAGTCCATTTAAAAATAATAAATGAAGTTTATGTGTTGTATTTTCCCCTTGGAAATAAGTTCATCAAACTTGGTTCAACATATACCATTTCTTGGAGCCATGCAAAGTCAATTCACTCTTTCAAGTTAGGTAATAAACATATTGGCCTACCTCGCTTATAGGTAATCACAGGTGAGTAGAATACTCAAATGTCAAGGACCAATGGATTATTACAATATAATCTAGCACTTTATAGCAAATCAGGATTTTCAGAAATACTCATCAGAGGCTTTAGACCTATTTTCAATCCCAACCCTAGTAGTTTAGGATTGGGAATGCCCTTCTATGGTATGATGTTTGAAAATAGAAGGAAAACAGAGGGTTGTCAAGGTGATACACCAGTTATAGAAGGCACCATAGCTAAACTGAATAATCAGGAAATGACAAATTCTTAACTCTTTCAGCAACATGTAGAAGTCTTTAAAAAGGCAAGATTTGTTTCGTCCTCTTCCTTTGTGCCAAAATTAGCTTACCACCGTAAGTCAATTGCCAGTCATTCCCTCTCTGTAAGAAATCAAGAACTTTGGGTTTAAATCTTCCCCAAGAAAGTTTTGATTCAATATTATCCTTGTTAAATTTTTCATTTTCACCATAGGAATAATGTATTTCCCAGTCCCAACAGAAAGCTTGTAGGGATTAATTAAGGAGTGTTTGCAAATCACATCAACAGGATCCTTCGAGAAGCGTTGAGTGCCCTTGTTGTAATAAAGCCTGGCTGGCTCATCACTTGAGTCACCTGGCCCTGTAGGAAATACCCTCTCCTCATTCACTGGTGAGAAACCCACTTCAGCCCTTGAGAGTGTAAGTGATCTTCATCATGATCCTTCCTTCCTTTCGATTGCCCAGTATATTCAATTAGGAAAAGTTGTGATGTACCAGCACTCAGCAGTTTCTCTGTGCAAAGAGAATATTGATTGAAGGAGCCCAAGGACTGTAAATGATGGGCTCCAAATGGGGCGTGGCTTCACCATCATGAGAATGGAGAGTTTAATCAAAAGAATGATAATGGAAAGTTTAGATTTTCTAAAATAGTTGGCTGTTAAGAATTCCTCTGAATTATATCATGAAATTTTTCTTAGAGACCTGAGTTTTATAGAACAATGTGCATAAAATACAGAATTCCCATATACTGCCCTATTAATACCCTACATTTGTTACAATTGATGAAAGCACATTTTTATAATTGTACTACTAACTAGGGTCCATGGTTTAACTTAGGGTCCACTGTTTGTGCAAATCCATGAGTTTTTACATTTTTATTCTAGTACCAAATACACAATCCAACATTTCCTCTCTTAACCACATTCGGATATATATCAGTACTGTTAATTACATTCACAATGTTGTGCTACCATCACCACCATCCTTTACCAAAAACACTCATCATTTCAAATAGAAACTCTGTACATTTTAAGCCTTAACTCACTATTCACTATCCCCACCCATCTCCTGGTAACCTGTATTCTAGATTCGGACTCTGAGTTTGCTTACTCTATTTTTTATCAGTGAACTCGTACAGTAATTGTCCTTTTGCATCTGGCTTATTTCACTCAACGAGATGTCTTCAAGGTTTATCCATGTTGTCACATGGATCATGAATTAATGCAAAACAAAAAGATATAACTCAAATGATGGTACGGCAAGATAGAGTAAAGTTGGACAAAGACTTCTGAATATTTGAGAAAAGTTTAAGAAAAACTTGCCTAGGAGAAAAAAAAGAGCTACGAAATATTACACTGTTGCCGTGCAAGGTGTGCTGATAACACTCTTCTCCTCTGGCATGACTTATTCTCACTGTTTTAACCCAGTACCAAAATAGTATAAGACAGCCCCTAATGTGATCTAATTATGGGATTTTTTTTTTTCCCAAAAATATCCTGATACAGAGAGCATATTAAGTCCATATGTCTCCTGAGTACAGACTAGCCTGGAGAATGTTTTAATTCAGAGGGATAGCAAATCCCTTTTCTTTGTACAAGGTAAAGTTCAGACTGGGACCCCTCTCCTACTGTAAGCCTTGAATTAAGGCTCAGAATTTATTTGAAGACTAATCTGTCGTCATGTCCTTGAAATTCATGGTTTTCTCTCCATTTCTGAACTCATAGCTAAATAAATGCTTTTCCTTATTCTGAAAGCAAAGTGCCTGTTATTAGCAGTCAGTGCACTGTCCACTCAGGGATGCTGGAGAGTCACCCTCTTCCCCCAGGTGCTGTAGGAACAATGTCTAGGCTTGACCTGTTTGCTAAATGGATTTGGAAGCTAACTTCTCCTAAGATAGGATCTCTGAACAGTTTGTTTTCTACCTTCCCAGCACCATCTTTTTCCCATGACAGCTATTTGATTTGAATTTTGTTACAAAGCATACGTGGTTGAGATGGTAGGAGCTTATCCAAGAATTTGGTGTTGTGTATGTACAACCAAAGCAATTGGAAAACCCTTATCATCCTAAGAATAGCAACTTGATTCTCATTTTGGCCTTTAATGATAGTCATGGACAATATTTTTACCTTACCTTCTCATATTGGCCTTGCTCACCTCAGAAACTCTATTAGACTCTCAATGTTAGAATCCTTTTTACTTTTTTGTCTTTTCTGCCAGATGCCTGAATTCATGAATCTATATTTTCCCAAATGCACCTCTATTGCATTTCCCCATAACTGGCTCAGACCAGCATGAATTTACCTTTTTAAACATAATATTCTCTGTTCTCCATATAAAAGTTTCCATCAGTTAATTGTAGAATACAACTCTCTTGTAGGATATCTACTTGGTGGGCATGTAGTACGTCTTTTCCATGGTCACGATGAGTGTTTGACGATACCATCTACAGACCAGAATGACTCCCAGCACAGGTAAGCCAATAGCAATAGCCTCCTCCTAGCTGTCTCCAGTCTCATTTAACTAAGACTAAAGAGTTTGCATTTGGATTTGGCCACAGATGAAATCTAGTCAATTGACAAATCTCCCTCCAGACATGGGTTCCAGTTTGTAAAACAAGAATGGCAGTACAGTAGTTTTCTCAGGTAATAGCTAAATGTAGGTGCTTCTTGTTAGGCAAGCAATTCTATGCCTCTCAGTTCCTTCACTTGATTTGGTTGCTGCAGGGTCTAAGGAGTTTCTGGTAGTAGTAACTGTAGGCTGAAGTACCCATTTTAGTCATGGAAGTCATGTTAATCATTCTAATGAACCTGTACATTTACACAAATATTCACCAGGCTCTTCAGAGGTAGAACATATCTATTCTTATTTAATATGCTAAGTGATTAAGGTGGAATTTGGTGATTTGGTTTTGCTTATTACTAAATAGGGTTGGATAAACCAAATATGAATGGAGAAACCAAGTTTCAGGATATACAACAGGAGCTGGGTTTAAAGGGGATAGTGCCAAGGGCTACACTAGAGGGCGCAGCTGAAACTGATGTGTTCTTTGGCCCTCTAGTTGACTCTTCAATAAATGTTTTTCAGTGAAAACCATGAACTGGAAGATATTAATCCAAGTCTTAAAGTAATAGGAAGAGTCCTCTAGTATTCTGTTTATCATTTCAAAATTATGGCTCCAATAACTATAGAAATTTAGTATAAACATCTCAAACCTCAAATCCAAACTAGACTGAATTTGGGAGAGCAGTGTTGGTCATACTTTCCTTCCTTTTGAGTTATGCTTGTGGGAACCTTGTCAACTACATTTCTTTGACTTCATTAGAAGCATGGGATCATATGTCTTCACAACTTGGAGAAAGATCATCCAGGTCAGGCTCCTGCCAAAGGTCATACAACTGGGCATTTCAGACAGGAGCCTAGAAGTGGAGCTGCTGTCTCTCCATTTTGGGCACGTTCCTTATTTAACATGCAATATGCTTAAATATGATTGTGCATCTTAGAAACCATCCTTTGGCAACATGCATCCCTTATAGCTCTGAGTTTCTTCCTACCTGCTGTGTTCTCTGAATAACCCTTCGTGGAAAGCCGATGTGACCCAGAACAGTGTCTGGGACACATAAAGCAAGTTCAGTGACCAGTTCACTCATTGTTTCCCTGGCCCCAGTCCAGTGGTTGATATCTCTGAGCAGGGAAGTAAAGCTGTCCTGATTTCCCGTAGAACTAAGGATTTCTTACCCTAAAGAATATCATGTGATCCTATTCAGTTGTAGTATTTATTTTCCTTTTTTCCTACAATGTTCTGTCTCTTTAATATCTTTCTCTGCTGCATCAAGGGGAATATTTGTAGCCATCAAGTTCCTGGTGGATAAAAACAGAAGTTTTCTGAGTTTGCAGAATTATCTACACCTAAGATGGAACACACCAGAACATCTCTAATTCTTTTGTGCCAACCTATTCTTTTAAGAGTAGGACTTTGGAAAGGGTAAAATACTAACCAAGCCCTCTGCGCATGACCCCCACACCTGTCATTAAAATTAGAGCCAAATTAACAGCAGCCTGGGCAGCAACTATGCTGCTTGGAGAGGCTTCGCATTTGGTAAGCCTTCTGTTGAGTGGGTCATCTAGATTCTGCTTAAGGAAAGCCTGGGCAGGCAAGCATTTGAAGGGAAGTATTGGGGAGTTGAAAGAAGGGAGAAGAATTTCCGAAATAGGCACACCAAAGCAGGCGTGCATGCCATCATTGAAATAAGAGGGAGAGTGACCTTTTTCTGACTGAGAATTCCATGGACTCTAATTTTTGTTTAGAAATTCACAGATAAAAATACGAGGTCATACTCCTTTTCTTTATAAGGGAGAATAAATGGTATGAGGCTGGAGTGAATAAGCAGCTATTCGATACCCTGAATTTTTGTATCATTTGATCTCTCAATCTCAAAGAGTGGTGTCTTGGTGTTATTTCGTATATGGTGAGGTGTGATAAACCTCATTGTTGTCTTCTATCATCAGGTAAGTCCTCAGAACTGGCCAGGAGGACTGAAATCTGGGGGAACATGAAGGAATAGGAAATAGAGAACACATTAAAAAGTCTCAGAGGCTGCTAAGGCATGCAGATGATTCAATTGTGATGGCATTGATTTTCTGAAAGAAATCATTTTTTTATTCTTCCAAAGCCTGACAGAAAGCCAGGCTGGATATAGAGGCTGACTTTCCGAGGGTGGAAACCCAACATCAACAATCTAACTTTTTGAGCTCTGATTCTTGGCTCTGCCTCTGGCTTGTCAAGCACTTTGGGATAAGTCACTTCACCTTGAAGCCAAGGCTAAGCTGTCAGCCAAGCTTTCAGAAGCACCTCAACTCTCCGCCCACTCTACTCCCTTTCCTTGAGTGATTGTTTTCAAGAACAGGAAAAGCTTGTTTCAACCTCTCTAACCCTCTGAGGTTGAACAGAACAAGCCACCCGAATGTCCTGGGTAGGAAAGACTAATCATCAAGAATCCTTCAATGTCCAGAAGTAGGGAGTCCTCTGGTCTCCGCTCCAAAGCTGTCTCCCCTGTGACCTAAGTTGAGCCACTTCATCCTCTCCACCTGAAAGATCCTTCCAGCCCTTACTGAAGCGGGGAGAAGCATCAGTGAAAAATCTCAGCAGATTTTCCTGCATGGTGAGGAGGTCAGTGCAGTCTCGTTTTCATTCTAGGCCTAGAGATACCTAAGCATCAGAACTCTAACATAGGATTTTTTTTCTCTCTCTAATTGCGACTAAGTATTTACTGATATCATGTACATTTGAAGTAGTTTTAGAAATGTCCTCTATAATCCCACCACTCAGAGGTAACAACTCTTAATGTTTCAGTGTATTTCTGTGCCATTTAGTGTTTTTTTCTATGCATGTTTATAAACATTCATCTTGAAACAAAATTTGGATAAATCTATAATACACATTGTATACCACCATAAACATTTCTGTGTGTGTTACTTTAAAAAACGCATTAAATTCTTACAACCATTCTGTGATATAAATATCTTTATTAGACCCATTTTACAGGTGAGGAACCTCAGGCACAGAGAGTTGGAGGGACTTTTCCAAGGTCACACAGCTACAGATTCAAACTCCGGTCTGACTCCCAAGCCCATATTTTCAACTGATTTACAATTAGACTACTTCTCCAGAGGAACAAATGAGTATACATTTCCTCTTCACTTATACTGATTACCTGCTATGTCAAAATCAAGATCAAGATTCTATGGGGCTTGAGTGATTCAATTGTGGTATATTTAAATCCTCTATGGAGGAGTTTGAATTTTAAATTTGTGAAATTAAATGGAGTTAAATGATCAGATTTGGTCAAAGGTCACAGGATTCTCAAAAAGTGCCTAGATTTGGTGTATCAGGAAATCTGGAGACCAGCGTTGGTGAGATATACTCTTAAACTATGATAGTCCATTTAATTCCACAAAACCTGTGATGGTAGGTAAGTTGGTACCATTTTATAGATTTGAAAAACTGAGAGTTTGCTAGTCATTAGAAAAATAGCAAGTCCAATTTGAGAGGCATTTTATAAAATACCTGACCAGTATTCCTCAAGACTGTCAAAACCATGAAAAACAAGGAATGACTGAGAAACTGTCTCAGATCAGAGGAGACTGGGGAGATGTAACAGCTAAATACAGTATGGTACCCTGGATTGGATCCTGGAACAGGAGGGTGGGGGGGAAGACATTAATGTGAAAACTGGTGAAATCCAAATATAGTGTTGAGTTTAGTTAGTTTAAAAAAAAATGCCGCTATTGTTTTCTTAGTTTTGACCAATGCATCATGGGTAATGTAAGAAGATAACGTTAGGGGAAACTGAGTGAGAGGATATGGGAGCTCTCTATACTATCTTTTCAACTTTTGTGTAAATGTGAAATTGTTCCAAAATTAAAATTTTATTTTAAAACACATTAAAATATTCTTAATGCAGAAAAGAAGGCAAAGTAGAATAGTAAAATCAAACATACAGCAACTGGGCATAAAGCTTTGTTCCAAGCTTCCTAGAACAATGGAAAAGAGTTTGCATTGTACTGGTATCTTTTGTAAAAGTACAAATAAACTTTTAAAAGATATAAACCTACATCAAGGAGCTTAAACTGAAGATAATGGAGCCTTCTGTAACTGGTCTCTTGGTGTGTGACTGGGCTGTTTTGACTCCTGATGTGGAAATGGAGATATTCTTGTACTATCTGATGGTACGAGAGTGTCCATGATATGTGTTTACATATGACAAGCAGGTCCGATTCCTTTAGAATCTTTTTTCCATCATAAAGTGAGACTGGGAAGCTCTGCCTCCCTATGTCTCTTGCTTTGCTTTTTGCTGACACTGTCTTGGAAGAACAGAAGGATTTGAGCAGCCTCTATGGGGGAGCTGTTCCCTGCCTGGTGCTGATCACGTTAGGAGCTAATCTCCAACTCTGCTCACAGGAGGATATTCTATGAAGCTGGGGGAGCTGGAACTCGAGCCAGGTCTCTGTGGAGAGTGGAACCCCTTCGGATAAGGTAATGGAGTCCAAGTTGTATTGTTTTCAAGACCGTTACTTTCTTTCCCAGTACAGTTCATTTTCTGAAATAGCTCTTTTGTTCTCTATCGTCTGGCAAACTCAAAAGTTCCTTGGCCCAGAACCAACAAGTCATCTGAAATATCCTATGAAAGTTCTGTGAGTTTTTTAAACAGCAAAACACTCACACATACGCACACACATGCTCACAACTTCTAAGACCTCTGTTTTGAGCTTGAAGCCAGACTGATCTGTTGTCCCAAGTCCAGCCTTAGGATTCTGTTGCACCTGCAGTGTGAGTCATAAAGTCAGCTAGGGCCTGACTTCTGAGAGCCATCAAAGTCAGTGTCCCATTTGCTTTCTTAAACAGGTTTTCTAGAACCCAAATAAGTATTCTCCCTACTCTGTCTCCTTGTGGACTCCAGCAGAAAGTTAGCTTTAAGTGGCACAAACAAGTGGTTGTGACAGCGTAGGGTAGGAAAGACTATAGCTTCTCTGGAAATATAGCAGTGAAGAAAACTGTATTTATCAGAACTTTTCAGAGGCAGTACTGTATGTAGAGGATTAAATGTAATTACCTTTGGTTTTCCTTTTCTGCTTTTTTCCCCCAGCTCTCTGCTCATCTCTCCCTGAACACATGTTCAAAATAAAAGTCTCTCTCTTGCAGGGTGTATGCCCCCAAAGAGATCCTCAAAATAGATAATCCATTGGTGTTCAGAAGAAAATTAGAACTTTTCTTGTATACAACACACACACACACACACACACACACACACAACACTGGTGCATGCAAATCTTTTACTGAGGAAACTTTGGAGACTGATGCTCTAAAAAACAGTGGTTTTAAGGAGCACTCCCTTGATAGCTGACTTGGGGCATTTACATTCTCCTTGCAGCCCCGTTAAAGTTCTGAAAGTAATATACTTTTGTTCTCATAATATTGGGTCTTGATTCTTTTTAAAAAGTCGAAATGGGTATGTATGCATAGTAGTAATTATGGTTGGTTGGTCATTTCCCCAGGGGCCTAAATATGAAGAATTTAAGCCTTTTATCCATGTGGTTTGGATTTGTTGGTGATCTGAAGAGTTGGATAAGGTGAAGAATCGCTTAAAAATTTGATACATTCATCTCATAAACTAACAAGTTAAATTTTGAGTTCCAGGTTATTCAGTGGATAATTTACCCTCTAATACTTACCATAACTTTAATTAAATGCCAGTCTTTTCATATAGGATCATAAAAAAGATTGACATTCAACATGGGATCCCACTTATCCCAATTCTCTCATCCTGCTTTTTTTTCCCAATAGAATTTCTCAACCTTACGTACCATAATATTTACTTATTTATTACATTTATTATCTTCTTCTCTATGCAAAGTGTAAGCTGCACAGTATTTGCAGTTAGGATTCTCTGTGGTAGTAAAATGCTTGTGTTCAGATAGCACATTGGGAAAGGCTTTGCTTTCCCAGGAAGATGATTACCCATAAAAGGCAAGTTTCCCATTCATTTTGTGGTTATTTGCTTCAAGACACTTCAGTGGAGTGAAGGAAAAACTGGAAACTTGGGACTTTCAGTTATATTGCAAACATTGACCTCAGGATCAGCTGCTTGTTAATGTCCTTAAAAGGGGTCAAAAAAGAGCACCCTACATCGTATGCATGCTGAGTTGTAGTCACACATGAAATCTTCGAGCAAGCCAGAAGACTGATACATCATCCCTTAAAGGGTGAATCCCAGAATGGTAGTATGAATGTTAGGAATGGTAGTATGTGGAAGAAAAAAAAAGCACAGAGTAAATATCAAAAGCCACTTGTTGTGTAAATACCACTTTTTCATCTGTTTTATTTGCCCAGTTGGAGTGGCAGCAACATCAGATGGGGCCAGGCTTTCCGACTCCGGCATCTTACCACAGGCCACTACTTGGCCTTGACAGAGGACCAAGGCCTCCTACTACAGGACCGGGGAAAGTCAGACACCAACTCCACAGCCTTCTGTTTCCGGGTATCAAAGGTAAGATATGATGAAGTAGCCCTTGACCTTGTTCTAAAAGTGAAGGCTCTGAAACCTCTAAGAGGAACTATGACTGCAAAGAAATTAAGTGGGGAGAAAATGGAATTGGAAATTGGACCTGTGACAAACACTTCCTTCTTTCATTTTCTGAATTGAGTTCATAGAGGAATGTGTACCTTGGATAAAGGTTGAAGACTTGAGTAAGAGGAAAGCCCTAGAAAACAAAAGGATCACTGGAATGAGAATTGTTGTTTTAGAGGCTAATGGAAAATGCTGCTGTTTTCACCATAACTTGTAAGTTGCATGAAATCAAGCTCAACTGGAGGCAAACTACATGCTTCATTCCTATAAAGCATTGGTGCAACATGAAAGCATGAGTTTCACTGCTGTTTAAAACAAGGAAGTGATTTCTCTGAGAAAGCTGCAGAGAAAAGTCGAAATCCTACTTATGGGCTTGGTGTCATCTTGCAATAATTTGTGTTACACGAAGTTACTAATAACTAGTTCATCCTTTTCCTTGGCCATCTCTTCTCCCCAGGCCTCATAGTTCTCTCTCATCCACCCCCAATCTTCATTAAGAGTAGATCCTGGTGAGCAGATGTGGCTCAAGTGGTTGAGCCCCCACCTCCCACATGGGAGGTCCCGGGTTTGGTTCCCAGTGCCTCCTGAAACAAACAAACAACAAGCAAAACAAATGAAAAAACCAACTCAGAGAAGCTGATGTGGCTCAGTGGTTGAGTGCCAGCTTCCCACATATGAGGAACCAATTTCAATCCCCAGCCCCCAGTACCTTAAAAAAAAAAAATGTGGATCCTTATGGTAGTTAGGTTAACTCCAAACTTATAACTTTGCCATTTAATTTGTATATAGACAACAATTTTTTTGAAAACCTCCATCATTGATGTTCAGCCCAGTATTGACATTGTGTAAGTCAGAGCTGGATCTACTTGGATGATCAGAATTGTACACTGAAGTAACTTTTGACAGACAGTTGGATGCTCTGTTACTTCATGATTGTTCTGAAAAGACCATTGAAGCCTAAGAAAGGTTCTGCACAGATGTCTGAACCTCCTAAGGACAGTTCGACATCTCCTTTGGGGGCTTCATCTCTAGTTGCATTATTCTTCTTTTCCAGAAATGGATCTTGGTATTCTCAGGATGATTTCAGTTAAGGGTTATTGAAGATTCTGTTCATGTAGGACGAGGTGTGAAGCTGACAGCTGAATTTTATGTGGGGCATCTCTGCCTCCCAATTCCCAAGAGAACAGTCTTTCAGCCCTGCCCCCTCTTTGATGCAGGGGTCTCCACATCTTTTGTTCCCTCTCTTTATGATTGGTGGTGTTTTTAGGCACAGAATCACTTTTGCATATAGGTTTTTCTCCCCCAAATTGGCCTATGTCAAAATGAGGCTTTTCCCATACCTTTTTGAAAACATTAAAAATATGTGCCTCCCCACCATTATCTTCCGATAAGCTCATCCTCCTCTTTTTAAGTGGCATGTTGGCTCTTGTCTTTGTTCTGGTTTTCTGAGCTCATCTCCTTCATGTTACCCCATCTGTTTTTGAGATTCTTAGTAGCACAAAGGGGAGTTTAAATTCAAATTTATTTCCATTTTGTAAAACATTTTGGCCTCCAAGAAGTAGTTAAGGGCAGTGCAATTCAATAAAAGAACCAAGCAAACAAAGTAACAAAGTCCTAAGAATAGTGACAGATAAGATGGCATTTTTCCTTAAGAGGCAACTTGGACCTGAGGCAGGAGGTGGAGGGCCGTGGGTGGGGAGACAGAGGAGGTGGGAAACAAGAAAAGACTCATCATGGCTGAACACCAAGTACCTTTCTAAGAATGCCAGTGTGACCCTTTCCTTATTTGCACACTCTCTACCCCTTTCTCTTCTGCCCACTCCAGATGTGCTGCCCAGGGACACACCAGTGATGCTGAGATCTTCACCATCTCAGAAAGGGGCTTCTCTTATGACAAGAGGGGAATCAGGTGGGCTTACAGGCAGCTGGCAGAATCCTGTTCCAAGGAGACTCTTCCATTTCATTCTTTTCTTGGCTCAGCCTTGTGAGCATGGCTCAGCACTGTGCCTTGGTCTCTGTGGAAAGCCAGAAAAGCTCAGAGCGCTGTAGAGAATTCTCAAGACCCTCCTTTCACTTGGCACCAGATCTGGCCTGCAAATACATTTTATCCCCAAAAGGCTCATTTCTTATCTCAGCAAGTCTTTCCATTTCCATGCACATGGAGGTAAACAGCTGATGGCTGGAAAGTCATGGTGGTTCCATGGGGGCCACTGGCATAGCAGAGCTGATTGTAAAAGTCACCCATGAGTCACATTGTCCCAATGCATTTGGCAGCATGGTTACATTTCATTGGAATGTTAACTGTAACTGTTAGAGGTTTTAAATAACCCTCAATGCAGTAGTAGTCAGTCCAGCCATATCCATTTTAATTTGAAAGGAACTGAAATTAAAATGACCTAGGCCCTGTAGCAGGTCAACTTATGACTGTGTTCCCACAGGAAATTGAGGCTCCCTTGGGACTGGGTGGTGGCACAGGAGTTGGGAGGACTCGGCAGGAAGGCTGAGAGGTGAGCAATTGTCCCTTGTGAACTGGACAGGGAGGGAGGGTTCATCTGATCCTCTTTGTATGTTGGAGTACCTGGAATACAGAAAAAGCCTCCTGGGAGGAACACTGTTTGGGCTTCAGTCACATGATCTGGGAGGACACTGGGTTAATTCAGCCATGAGTCATTTGATAATGATGGGCTTCCCACCCCATGTTTTCTGTCAAGTTGTATTAGCCTGTGACAGCTATGACTACTAAATCAGGGACCATGGAACAGTTGCAGGTGTGTGTTAACATCCTTAGCAAACTGCCCTCCCAAGAAAGATAGCAGGTGCCACAGCGACTCTTATATATACCTGATACGATGAAGGTATGAGTGAGCCTTGCTGAAAGGGAACCAAGTCTGAATGTCCTCTGTAGTTATTGGCCTGGCTCAGATGGAATCATACTGAAGTCTTGGAGCCATCTGCACAAAAATATATAGAATAATGAGCAGAATGTGATCTGGTCAAGGTTTTTATCCTTCAGCAGGATGATCCAAATCAAATTGGAGGTATGGGATGTATTGTTGTCTCTAAACTACATTGCATCCTTGTTCCTTTATTCTGGAAGCAATGTGGTATAAGATAGAACATGGCCTTGAGGTCATCTAGACCTGACCTTGAGTTCTATCCACTCTCTTTGAGACCTTGAACACAATTATTAATCTTGGTGTACCTCATTTGAATCTGTCATACAAGAGTTTTTAAGATCTGACCCCTGTCTGCCCTTCCACCATATCTATTCTACTCACTGGCACATTGTCTTGAGCTCCAGTTTACTAAATATTTATCAGTCTTTATACATGCTATTTTTATTCTCACCACCAAACCTTTGCCTAGAATTCCTTCTCCGCCTTCCCCCATTCCCTTCCACTAATGAACCCCTTATTCTTCCAGATAAGCTTCAAATTTCTCATACAGGATGTGGTATCTAGAACTATATACCCCCAGAAAAACATTTTCTTAAACTTCATCCCTTCCTGTGGGGCTGAGCCCTTTAAATAGGACCTTTTGAGGTTACTTCAGTTAAGATGTGACCCAGTGGAATCAGGATGGGTCTTAATCCTAATGGAGAAGGCCACAGGGAGTAGCCAGGAGGGTGGAGGACAGTAGAACCTGGAAGAGAAAGGAGAAACCAGGAGAGGCTGCCATGTGCATTGCCATGTGACAGAAAAGCCAAGGACCAAAGATCACTGGCAGCCAGCCTCAGAACGCCACAATCTTCTGGGAGAAAGTATTGCCTTGATGATGCCTTGATTTTGGACTTCTCCTAGCCTTAAAACCGTGAGCCAATAAATTCTCATTTTTTAAGCTAACCCACTGCATGGTGTTTGATTTAGTAGCCAGGAAACTAAAACCCAGAAGGAAATCCCTTGGGTCAGTGCTCTAGTAGGCCCCCATTCACACTTCTGATATAACTCTCACTCACTAAACCAGGAGCCCCTGTGACAAGGACCCACACCCCCCCTTATTTGCACCCCTCCGTATTCCATAGTATGTAACATGTAGTATGTTTGAAAATTGCTTGTTGAAGGGATATATAAATGTGGTCATATACTAAAATAGTGAAATCCATTTCATTTTAACCATTGTGGTGCATTTGAGCTGGGTGTATCCCAGAAAAACATGTTCTTAAATGTAATTCATTCCTGTGGTTGTAAGCCCATTGTACGTAGGACCTTCTGGTGAGGTTACTTTAGCTAAGATGTGGCCCACCTCAAACAGGATGGGTCTTAATCCTATTACTGGAATCATTTATAACCATAATGAAATTTAGACATAGAGAAAGCCACAGAGGCAACAGACAGAAGCTGAACATCAATGGAATCTGAAAGAGAAGGGAGAGACCAGGAGACACCACCATGTCTCTTGGCATGTGACAAGCTAAAGACCAAGGATTGCCAGCAACCAGCCCTTGAATGCCACATACTTTGGGGGGAAAAGCATCACCTTGATGACACCTTGATTTGGATTTTCTTTTAACTTCAAAACTGTGAGCCAATAAATTCCCATTGTTTAAGCTGACCCATTGCATTGGTATTTGCTTGAGCAGCCTAGGAAACTAAAGCACCCCCATCATCTTCATAGGAGTATTCAATCATAATTGTGTAATCATTTTGCTATCATAATATCATCCCTGCAAACATTGAGAGATGGATTTTATTTTGAACAGCTAAGTCAAATTTCTATGAACTTGCTTTCACATAATTTCCCCATGGTCTTGACATTGCAAGGCCATTCCCCAAGGATTGTCAGATAATGTGATTTAATGTTTGTTCTGGCATGGCAGTGCTGTCTATTTAGAAGTCATGTCTCAATGTCACTTTACCTGACTGAATTCAATTCAGGGAAGAGCAAATTTACATATTCAAGCAAACTTTATTACATGTAGCAATTTAGTTTATAGCTATTTTTAATGACACAATAAATTTTGAATGGTTGAGATAGAATCTCAAATTTTGCCTCTTTGCAGAAGTGCATAGAACTATCACTATTCCTAAATTGAGGAAAATTTTCCTCGAGGTATAAAATTATTAAATTCTACTTAGTAAACATTTATCAAACATCTACTGCGTGCTAAGCACAGTGTTCGTGACCAAACGTGACTTCTTTTCCTGCCTTTCAGAAATTTCCAACTTCTCTTTGCTGTGTGTGGAGAGCATCCCTGTCGTCTGGGATTCTCTAGCCACAGCCTCTCCCCCAGCAGCCCTAAACAAGATGGCAGCTGGGCCCATGGTACGTCACTTTTATGAAAACGTTGGCACTGAAGTAGTGCCATTTATGCCAGTCCCTTTCCTTGCTATTACCATTTCCTCCCCAAGTTATCATTTGGGGAAAGAGATGGATTGGAGCAAGCAAAGGAAGGGGAGAGGAGAAAAAAAATGTACATTAAGTTTCAAATATCTAGAGACAACTTGACTCATTAAAATTTCATTTTAAATAAAATCTGTGAAGTATTTTTAAAGTTTAAATAGACATGGTTTCCCAAGTCTGTATTGTTTAAAAGTAGACAAGATAGAGAGGCAATCTAGGAAGACCATGGACTTTGAAATTCAAAGTTTGAAGTTGGGCTTTGGGTTTGAATCTTGGCTCTGCCATTTGCTGTTCAGTAATAATGTTCCTTTTTGTAAAGTGAAGATGAAATATATCTTGAAGGATTGTTGAGGCGATTAAATTAGACCTGGAAAATAACCTGAGGCAGTAGTATTGCCAACCTCAAAGTCAAAGTTTAGGGATCAAATGAGAAAGATCCAGAAAAGAGCTCACGCTGCACAGCGACTTCTACTCAAGAAATGTTCCTGCCCTAGCAAAGCAGTTGCAAAAGCTGCCCTCAGGCACTCTGTAAACACTGGCAGGCCTGCCTTCGCTCACCCAGCAGAGGTCTTGCAGCCAGCCTTAGGGCCAGCCAGGCTCCTAGCAATGTCTTGCAGTGGGTGTTTTTAAGGCTTACTAAGACTTTTCACTCTAGATCAAAAATTGACAAGGGAACTCTCCTGGTATAGAAATTAAACCAAAGGTAGTCTCGAGAGAGACACCTAGTAAGGAGTGGACTGACCAGGACTTCCTTGCTGGTTCACCCCAGCATTCACGAATGGGCCTCATCTTCTCACACCTACTTTTCCTCTGATAAGTTCTCTGGGTCATACAGTCTATGTTGGAAAGGTACTTTCTTAACCCCTGAGCACACGCGGTTTAATTATGTTAAATAACCACAGATTTCACTCTATTCAATAAGTATTAAATAGGACCTCCTCTGCTTCAGATATCATGTTGCATACTAATGCCACAACCTACAGCCTACCATCTCTGGTCTTCTTTTCCATCCTTCATTCACATGTCTGCCAGAATGATTATTCTAAGATACATCCCTGTTTTACGCCCCTTGCTTGAAATTCTCAGTGGTTTTCCATTACCTACACTAGCTTTTCCCCAAAGACGTTCAAAAAATATTTCCATGAAAGAAAAAAAAGACAAAATGCTGCATTAAACAGAGTTCAATAGATTTTTTCTTTTTTTGCTTGCTTGCTTGCTTTTCACTTTAGGACTCACAAGAGCTTATGCTATCCTAATGTTCACTCTGACTCTCAAACGCAGTCCTCTTTTCCCACGGAAAGTCTGCTAACATTGTGAGTTTGAGAAACATGAATCTATTGGATAAAGTTCAAATTCCTTAATCTGGTGTTTAAGTCCCTCTCTAAACTTCTACCACTCTGCTTGCCACACTCTGCCCTTCTCACTAGAATGCCCTCCCATACTCCCCTTCTCCCCTCTACTTACTAGCTAACCTCAAATCAGGTGTCAATCTTGTATAAAACTGTCCCTAACTCCCCAAAGTAAGTTGGTCTCTCTTCCATACCCCAGTTGCACCTTGAATAATACTATTGACTAGTAAGTATAACTCCTAAAAATGTATTTGAACCCGGAGCCATTTTTTCATAAAGTAATAGCATTTTCAGCTTCATCTTAAAAATAGCCTTTAAACAACTAAAACATTGATGCATTTAATTAATGGTAATGGTAATATAAATGGTAATTAATGGTAATGGTAATATAAAAATTCAACTAGTTATGTTCAATGACAGATGGGCTTTGAAATTACACCTAATTCTGTTCCACTGCTTACTATGTAGCTTTGATCAAATTGCTTCATCTCTGTAAGCCTCAGTTTTGTCTGTAAAGCGGAAGAAATAAAAACAGCAGGGCCATTGAAAGGTTTAGAGAAAATGTTTGTAAAGTGTCATATATAACACATGTCATTTTGTAGAAGCAAAGACACAGAGACACTCCATTCTGTAGAGACTAATGATCCATTTATTTCATTGATTCTAGAAAAGCAGATCCCGCATTTATTTTTGTTGTTAAAGCCATGTTTAAATAAGTGGAAAGTGAGAAAAATGAAGTGATCATAACTCACTGATAATTTGGGTATAGTATTATTTTAACCGAGTTCCTAGTGTAATTATTCATATTTTACAATTGTGTATTATATTAGTCAGCCAAAGGGGTGCTAATGTGAAATACCAAAAATGGCTTGGTCTTTACAAAGGGTATTTATTTGGGGTAGAAGTCCACAGATACCAGGCCATAAAGAGTTATGTTTCTTCTCTCACCACAGTCCATTGCCACGTGTTAGAGCAAGACAGCTGCTGGCGTTTGCCAGGGTTCAGGCTTCTGGGGTTCCTCTCTTCCCGGGGCTGCGTTTCTCTCCAGGCTTAGCTCTTGTTTCCTCCCCAAGGACAGCTGTAGACGATCAGGCGAACGGCTTGCTTCTCCTGGGGCCTTCTTTCCAACATCAAAACTGCTTCTCAAAAGACTGCTTAACTCTGTTCTTTGCCTTGCCTTTATATTCAATTCCCCACCCACCAAGGGGTGGGGCTCAATGCCCTACTGACATGGCCCAGTCAACGCCCTAATCATAAATTAATCATGCCCAGATTAACAGATCAGTTTACAAGCATGGTCCAATTATATTTTTGAAATTCATAATTACATCAAATTGGCCAATGGTTACATGTATATTATTTTTATTTCACTGTATTGGCTATGTTTAAGAACAGTTTAGAGGTGGAAATTAAGGCATCTTTTAAGTCCTGTTACTGGATTCAGCATCTACATATCTATAGATATTTCTGAGATGAAAATGTAATAGTCAGTATTTTATAGAATAAACGCATTCTTGATCAATTGCCTATTAAGAAAATCCTAATATATCAAATTCTATTTTCCTGAAGACTTTTCTTATAAAATCAGAAATGTGTTATTCTATAAATGTTCATTTTGAGAAATAAGTCATATTTAAGACCAGCCAATTTTTCAACACATTTTTTTAAAGAGTGTTCAAAATTCTCTAAGTACAAAATAATTAATTTTCCTTTTATGAAGGATTGAGGGAAAAGAGCTGAAATGAAAAAATAAATACATTTGGAAGAAAAAAATTCCTCAGCTGTATCTCTTGATTTACCTCAACGTATGTTTATTAAGTAACTTCTCTGTGCTGGATTCTCTGTATTAGGGATCCAAAATTAATTGAAATCAGGTCCATGCCCTTGATTCTTTCATAGTATAGTAAAACAATTGTATAAACAGGCCCATTTATATTCTAATGTGATAAGTACTCAAGGAATGAGACTGTGCTGGGAAAATACAGCAGGAAAGACTAACACAGAGAAGGTGACATCTGAGCAGGGCTTTGAAGGGTGAGTAGGAGGTTAAAATTGTGAAGAAGAGCAGACTCTGGAGCCAAGATTCATAGGTTTAAATCCTGGCTTTCTCATTACTTCTTCAGTGATCTTGGGCAAAGTGATTTACTTCCCTGCCGTCATTTTCTCGTCTGTAAAGTGGAGATACTATTTTTTGCTACATTATAGGCTGTTATGAAGAGTTAATATGTGTAAAGGACTTAGAACACTGCCGTGTGCCTGGCAAGGGCTCAGTACATGTGCTGTTGTGTTCCATCATTAAGAATGGGAGGAACGTGTTGCAAGCAGAGGGAACAGCATGCTTCATTTTTTTATTCTGTAAAAATATTCAAAGTGATGCCTAGCTAATGGCTTTTATAAATGAGCAATTTAAAGCAAGATGTAGAGAAGAAATGGAAATAGAGCAGAAGAGTTCAAAACAGAGCCACAGGGGCTCTGATTGATGAATCATGGACAGTTAGCATGCACCAGGGGTCTACTACATGACACACTCTGTGACAGGAACTTCAGTTTGTCCCCAAGTGGACACCTGATACACAGTAACTTGTTCTTTTCCAGACTGGAGAATTGAAAAATGAAACCCATTTACTGCAACACACAGTTGAGGAGGTCCAAAGAGACTAATACGCAAATTACTGCATTAGCCTTAAGGCACAGTAACCCCTATGTGCTCAAAGAGTCTGCTGATTTCCAGAGATAGTTACATGATGCCAATAGATGTATTTAAAGCTACTGAAGATGATTTATGTATAATAACCATTAAACTGGTTATTATGCATTATAACCACTGGATGAAGATAAATTAATTGGCTAATTAAGGGTTAATTATTAAGGTGACCAGATCAGGATGTGGAAAGTAGAAAATATAATGGAGAATTACATAAAATCAGAAAAGAAGAAAGAACCTACCAGCTACCTCCTTTTCCCATAGATTTAAATAATCACTTAAGTAGCCTATTGATTTTTACAAATAACAACAGATAAGGGAAGCAAGTCTTTCTGAAAGCCTACCTTGGACAGGCACATAATTATTTTGGTCATTGGTACCTTGGCTTAAAAATTCTATATAAGTAATTTTTTTTTTTTTAATCTAGTTTGTATTTAATCAGACATGCCTATGTTTGTTTCTTTTTTTTTATGAAATAGGAAATCAAAGAGAAATTGGATTCAAGTCACAAGCGAGATATAGAAGGCATGGGAGTTCCAGAAATCAAGTATGGAGATTCCATCTGCTTTGTCCAGCATATAGCCAGTGGCTTGTGGGTGACCTACAAAGCACAAGATGCCAAAACATCACGCCTTGGACCTCTGAAAAGAAAGGTAAGGAGTCAAAAAGTCTGTTGAGAATTGTTTTATACTGAGTTAGAAGCAACTAAGCAGTAGAAGTGATACTGAGAATTAGGTGGACATGAAGTACTTATTACTATTCTGAAGAGTTCCATGACAGTTTTTACATAGTTCCACTAGTACATCAACCCAACGTGGTTACTTTGCCCCTGTATTGAGTGCAAAACATAGTTGAACAACTTGACAAACTTGTAAGGTTAGGGGGAAATTCATACGATGCACTCTAAAATCTGATCTAAATGACTTTTACTGAATATGCTGTTTTGGGATTATCCATATCATTGCTCTCTTCATTTCGGTGGACAATTGAGTTATTGTACAATTTTCATAACAGCCTAATAGACTCAACGGAGAAACTGCAGATTGCATATAACAAGCTCATGGGAACTGACATGTAGAAAGATGAGATCTTGTGGTATGATCCTGTATCCAGAGAATTTTTCAAAATTTGAGTGGTCCATCCTAGCCTGCTACATTGGGAAACTGGCCTAGATATATGCATTGTCTTTTTATGAGAAAGTCAATTGCCACAGTAATGTTTCTTTTGAATAGGAACCAGATAATTTGATGCATGTTCTTGAAGAGCCTTTACAAATTAAGGATTAAAGTAGTCAAGGAGTCCCAGAATAAGGTTCTGCAAGACATTGTACGTTGTAGTTCAGGTACTTCAGCACAATGTGGTGACGATGAAGTTTCCCAGAATGCTGATTATTGTAAAAAACAATGTTGGGAACAAACTGTAAGGTAATATCTTTCTTTTGTATAAAACAAAACTTACCTGGAGAATATCCAGAAAAGGGAAAATAAAGTTAAGAGAGGATAGAAAATAGAATAAACAACCACACAGAGTAGCTTTTATGAACCCAATCCTTCCTCCAAAAACAACCGTAAAGCTGGATAAAATGCAAAAAACAAGCAAACAGTTTGAAGGGATCAATAACCAAGGCAGCCAGAATATGAATGCTAAAGACCCCAAATAGAAGAGAAATGCACTATAATGAACTCCACCGTTTCGCCTTAACACATTTATGATTTGTGGCACATGGAAGTAGGGTCTTGTGTTAGTGTCATTAGGCCAGAGAGACAGATGAGAGATAGGGTCAGCCAAGGTTTCTGGGACTTGAGGGTCTGAGATTCCAGAATGGAGGCAACTGTAGAAACATGAGCCTGAAATTTTTCATGCAGTTTAACGTGGATAAAGTGTGAAGCCAAGAAAGCAAACAGAAAGCAGCAGCATCTGTGATGCTGAAGAACAAAGCAGAGATTTTGACAGTATGGCAGTAGTAGGAAGACAGAGGTTGGGTTTTGGACCCCAAAATTGGAATGACCGTGGAAAAATCAATAGGCTTTCAGTTATATCTCAGAAGAACTACACCCCTGGCTCTAAGGGCAAACCAGATAGATGCCATAAACCCATCCTTTACTCTATAAGCCTATCAGTAGAAAATTAAGTCCTCTATAGCATATGATAATATCATCTAGAGCCTCCACAATTTGGTTAAATATTTGATAAATATTTGGTTAAATGTAAATGAATATTGACTGTTTAGAACATTAATAACAATGTTTCTAGGGTTTAAAACATATTTAAAAGTTCACAACTTTTACTATGCACTAATTATGTTGATGTATGAATGATATACTTCAATTAAATTTTATTAAAAAACATGTTTAGTACTAAAAATTCAGGACAAAAATAGCACAAAGGCACAAGAAGAAAAAATAAATCTTAAAAAAAATTGATGATGTTCATCACATTAAAAGTGAACAGAAAAATCCTAATAGCTATAAAAATTTTTGATAAAATTCAGTAAACTTTCATGATGAACATTTTTAAACTAGGAATAGAAAGGAACTTCATTTAATAAAAATTTTTGTAAAAATATCTACAGCAAACCTCATAAACAATGGTGAAATATTTAAACCCTCTCATGGAGAAAGAGAACAATACAAATTGAACACTGTTCCAGAGAATAATCTTGGAATAGTAAGATAACTTTGAAGGACAGAATTGGAGAATTTACACTACAAGTTATAAAACAATGTCATATTGATACAATGAAAGACATACAGATCAATGGCACAGAATAAAGAGTCCAGAAACAGACCCGCATAAATATAGTCACCTGATTTATAACGAATAATGCCAGTAGGCAAAGAATGACCTTTCCAATAAATGGCGCTGGATCAATTGGATTCTCATGGGGGGGGGAGGGAATCATTTTAAGCCCTACTACACATCCAGAAAAATTCCAGATTGATTAAACATCTGAGTATGAAAAGTAAAATAAGTGTTTTCAAGCATAACATTTGTCATGGTTTGGACTAGATGGATTATTTAAACAGAACAATCAAGCCAAATATATTCATTGTCATTTAACTTAGCATTTTCACATCCAGGTATATACCCAACAGAAAGGATTATACAAGTGCATAAAAATCCACATGCATAAATATTCATAGCAGCTTTTATTTTGTAATAGCCAAACTGAAAACAATGTAAAGGCCCATGAATAATAGAATGTATAAGTAAAATATGGTACGTTCTTACAATGGCTACTACATACAATAACATAGATGACTATCACAGTATTAAAAAAATCTTTACACAAAAGAGTACATACTGAATCCATTTGTATGAAGTTCAGAAATAGGTAAAACTCTCTTCCGGCCACTGTGGCACTAAGGACCATGAGAAGCAGTGCCTCGCAACACCCTCTACGAGGCAGTGCGGGAAGTCCTGCACGGGAACCAGTGCAAACACCAGAAGTTTTTGGAAATGGTGGAGCTGCAGATTACCTGCAACTACAAACCTAACAAGGACAAACATTTCTTGGGCACCATCAGGTTTAAGTCTCTTCCCCGCCCCAAGTTCTGTGTGTGTGTGTGTCCTAGGGGCCAGCAGCACTGTGAAGAGGTCATGTCTGTAAATTTCCTACGTGGACATTGATGCTCTAAAGAAACTCAGTAAGAATAAGAAGCTGGTGCAGAAACTGGCCAAGAAGTATGATGCCTTTTTGGCCTCTGTGTCCCTGCTCAAGCAGACTCCACGAATCCTGGGCTTAGGCCTAAATAAGGCTGACAAGTTCTCTTTCCTGCTGACCCACAGTGAGAACATGTTGGCCCAAGTTGATGAGGCCACAATCAAGTTCCAGATGAAGGTGCTGTGTCTGGTTGTGGCTGTTGGCCACATGAAGATGACAGACTATGAGCTTGTGTATAACAGTCACCTGTGTGTCAACCTCCAGGTATCACTGCTCAAGAAGAATTAGAAGAATGTCTGGGCTTTATACATTAAGAGCACTATGGGAAGCCCCAATGCCTGTACTAAAGCACAGCTCAATAAACCCTAGTGCTACCATCAAAAAAATAAAATAAAATTTAAAAATAGTAAAACTACTCTATGGTGGTAGAAGTCAGAAGAATGTTTTCCTTTGGTGGATGAAAAATAAAAGAGGATAAGAAAGAGGCTCCTGGAGTGCTGGATAATTTTCTCTCTCGATCTGGGTGGTGATTACATAGAAATAATTTGTAAAATTTTTAAAAAGTATCAAGCTTTATGTTTAAGATATGTGCTTTAGTATATGTTTGTAATACTTCATTTAAACAGTTAACAAAGATGGGATTTCCTTGTCTGAATTGAAAATGGTAAACACTAATAAGGGGATTTATTAAAGTTTTAATACCTACTATATTTATGTATTCCCAGTGTCTAATACAGTGTCTGGCATAAAGTCAGTGCCCAAATAATGTTTGGCAAAATAAAAGAATTACCATGAACATATTCATAGAATTTCAGAATATTACATGACACATTTTACATCTTGAAAGGGAGGTCATTTTAGAGCAAGCAAAAAGTAAATAGTGATTTATAGAGTGAACTATAAACTTTGGAAATTCTTCGACTTAAGAGGAGACTTAAATTGATAATATAAACAAATTCAAGGAAAGTTGGATAATAATATTCTGTATCCACAATGGTTATTATAGGGAAATAGGATGCTTATGGGGCAGTGCTACAGAACTTTTCATAGATTATATAATGGTAAGCAGTCAGTCTCCATGGTATCACCTTAATAGGACATTGGATTCAATGGACCATTGGTTTGAGCCACACATTCCTTACAATCTTGATGTAGCGTATAGGAAATCATTATTTTAACAGTCTCTTTAGAAATCAGTCCTGTCATTTACACTAATGTGATAGTTTTAGGGACTGTACTTTTCTTTTTGCAAGTAAGTATACAAATGCCAAGGATAGTGTCTGGACCAGCATCAAACTACACCAGAAGGCACTTGGACAACCACAACTTTTCAGAGAACAAAAGTAGTCAATTTTTAAAATTTTAACCTATCTGTAGCCTACCCCACTTGAAGTAATTTTGTGCCATACCCACTATCTTCAAAGTTTCTGAATACAGAAGCTTCATCTTGGCATGTTCTTGGAACTTGTCTTGGTCTTTTGGAAACATGTAATCCTTTCCCCTCAGATCTGGCCTGGATATAGACAAAGCCTTGAGAAACATGCTTTGACTTCAAAACCAGAAAACACTTCTGTATACTTGAAAATGGAAGAGCTCTTATTAATTTATTTAAGAAATATTCTAGCACAACAACGAATATGCCCTAGCCTCAAGAAGCTTACAGCTAGTTGAAGGGGTGAGACACACATCAGTAAGCTCCATGCAATACACAGGGGCCCACACAGCATTGGAGGGAAGCCCAGAACTCCTGGAGAAGTGCAGAAGAAGAAGGGTGTGGCATTAGAAGAGAGCCTTGAAGCTGGGAGGAATTTTGACAGAGGTAGCAGGGAAAGGCTTTATGTAAAGACAAAACAGCAGAAGCAAAGATAAAAAGGCAAGAAAGCAGAAATTGTCCCATTTTTCTACAGGATAGCAAGGAAAGTTATGGGACATCTTTGAATGCTATAATAAATGTAATCCATACCAGACGGGAGATTTGGTGACTTTTTTGCGGGTGGGGTGGGAAGTGGTCATGGTGATAAACTCTTGCTCCACGAAAGTCAGTCTGAGGACACCATGTGAGATGGGAGGGTGGGGGCAACTGATCATTGGGAGACTGGTTAAGAGGCCCTGTGTTAGTCTTAGTGAATTGTCACAGGGCCCGAGTCACGAAGGTGGTAATGACATTTAAGGAGAGCGGAATCTCTGGGTCTGGCTTTGACTTGGGGAGAGGCCACTCTGAGAATCCTACCTACTTGGAGAGATCTATTTGGCGTCATTGACTGATGGTGCAGGTCCTGCCGCCTCTTCCAGGACTCCCGGAATGCGTGTGAATTTGGGAGGTGCTTTCAGAAACTCTCATGTTTAAATGGTGTTATAATGCTCAGAACAGGATTGCACTGCTCCAGTGGTTAAATTTCCTCCCTAAAAATGCAAACTATGTCCAAATCTTTGTGAAGGTGTTTTTTTTTTTGTTTTTTGTTTTTTGAAATAAACACAATGGGAACCTAGAAAAAACAGTGAAAAACTAACACAAGGGAAAATCCTCATGTATGGTAATTTGCCTTATAGGAAGGCACCCCCTTTCCTATCCCACTTGGGCTGCTTCTCTCCACTCTGCCTTAAGCTTGGAGCATGGGATTCTTCCCAGAGTGGTGGGAAGGAGGAAGACCTTAGGAACTGGACTGTGGAGATCAATAGGGTGCATAATAACAAAGTCCTAACAGCTGCATTTCCCTAGTTCTCATTACTTTCTTGTTTTGGTGGTGGTTTGATTGTGTTATCTGAACAAGCATAACCTAAAATTTTGGTCTTTAGGGACCAGAAATCTGGGACTGAGGTCAGAGCAAACTGAGTGGCATTGTATTGTCAAGCCTAAATGCAACACTGTTAACCAGTTGCTGTGAAGTTCTGACAAAGTAATGGTTTATAACAGTTGACGAATCAAACTGTAAAGCCATGGAAAGGAAGCTAAACTGTGCTAAAAATGAAAGCAACCAAAGATCCTTATTCTGAAGATATTTTTGGAGCCACATGTTCCATTTTCACTGAGAAACCAACCTTTGAACCCTACAAATGTTCTCCCTTTACCCCATCCCAGGGAATTTGAATCAGTACCAGGTTCAAATCATCCCAGTTAAAATCTGTATATACTTGACTCTTTCAAGGGAAAAAGCTGCAGATCTCCACACCAAATCTAGCCCCACTCCAAATTTGTGTCATGATGTCCTTGGGAATCAATTAAGTATATTTGGCTTCAGAAAACTGATCCATGTAAGGTCAGTAATATACTGTCTCATCTGAAAAAAAAATTCATTGAGTACCTAATATGTTCTTGGAACCATGTTAAATGATTTAGATGTAAATAATCTAATTCTCCAAACTACTCTCTGAGTTAAGTACCCTAGCAGTTGGGGGGGGGCGGGTGGGGTGGTAAATAACTTGCCCGATGTCACACAGCTGCTAAGTGGCAAAGTAGGACTAGAACTAAGACCAGCTGATACCAGAGCCCATGCTCTTAAGCTCCCTCTCTAACCTCGAGGAGAAATACACCAACTACCATCCTGAACTGTTTCCCCAGTTTTACGATTAAACCAAAGTAGACGTCCTTTAGGAGAACAATCCAAGCCTGAAGGCTTTGTTTTAAATTGTCTTTAAACTTATCTCCAGAGGAAAGGTATCTGAACAGTGATATTTCTCATCTCTGAGGGTAAGATTTTTGTGTTCATTTTAAGAGAAAAATCTATTATAAAATATGTTTTCACCATTTCAAATTAGTCATCTAGGCCCAAGGAATTTATTGTAACTTTTACCATTGTGGCATATAAAATTTCATTTTCACTGAAGCAGGTATCTCAGGAATGACTCATATGTCAGTAATGGGGCATATGGGCAAAATAACTTCATTAATGTTCTATTTTCAAAATGGCGCCAGAGGAATTGGTTGGGGGAAAGAGAAAGAGGAATGAGGGAAATACTGTAGGAAATGTGTAACCTGGACCTGGTGTCCGTTGCCCTGTGGGTAGGTCATACTCCATCAGGAAGGCCACATGGATGATGGACTAACACTGCAGAGATGCCAGCGTGAGGAGTCCCAGGCTGCTCGTATCATCCGGAACACAACAGCCTTGTTCAGTCAGTTTGTCAGGTAAGCTAGCTCCTTCCCTTTCTCTACCTGTCAGCTTCTCTGTGGCCTCCCAACCCCTCATCACCCCCTTCTAATACTATGAGTTTTTTCAGACACAATCAAACAGCAGCAAAGAGTTTTACAGAGAGTTTGGGACCTTCTACTGACATCACTTTGTACATACAAATGTCCAAGCCCCATTGTTTATTCAGGTTGGTGTGATGAATACCCAAGGTCTTCCCATGAAAATTAAGTGAAAAGAAGTGGAGTGATTGAATTCTCTTTTACATTGCTGTGCAAGTAGGGGATAAATGGAGCCACTCCCTCTGTACTACTTTACAAGGGCTTCTACATCATTCAGAAGTGTTGCTATGGCTTGTATCAAAGTAGATTTCCATTGGAAGCCTTGGGTCACCCAACTATGGCTGAGACTTAAATGGGAAAAGTAACTGAACTCCCTGCTTGGATCATAATCCCTCCAGCCTAAACAATGCTGCCAAAATAGAACTGTGTGGATTGTGCTCACCAATTACTGTGGTGGAACAGATTCTGTTGTAAACAGTGCAGTGTTCCAAGTCATTCTGCTCTTGTAGGAAAATATCTCTAAAGCCAAGTGGTTTAAATTGCATGTTTGAATTTGCATGAAATGAGATTTTTTTTCATATCCTTTTCTTGCTGTTGAAACACTGATCCAAGCGACATGTATTAATTGGGATATGGGCTAAGCCACTGTTACAGTTCAGGATAAATTTTTATTTCTCTTTTAATTCATAGTATAGGGTAGGCAGGTAGTTTAGGGAAAATAGGCAGCCCTGCTACAGTGGCTCAGGTTCCTTCTATCTGACTGCTTTGTCATCTCCCACAGCAGTAGTTCTTAAAGTGATACCCTGGACCAGAACATCACCATCATTTTGGAACTTGTTAAAAATGCACATTCTCAGGTTTCACCCAGACTTATTGAGTCGGACACCTGGGAATGGGGGCCAAAATTGCTTTAATAAAGCCTCCAGGTGATTCTGATAAATGCTGAAGTTTAATAACCACTTTTCTGGAATAGATAGAGGGCTTAACTGTCCATATCTTTAAATCATCTGGGGATCTTTTTGAAAAACTCCCTGATGTCCAGGTTAACAATTCAAACCAATTACATCAGAATTTCTGGGGGTGGGATCCAAATACCAGCATTTTATTAAAGCTCCCCCGGGTGATTCTACTGTTCAGAGTATCACGGGCCTCCTATGTTTTCTTCAAAAATAGCTTACTAGCACCATGTCTGAGGTCTGTCCTGCAAGAAGGAGAAGAAAGAGGAAATGATTCACAAGTAACTGCTTTTCTAAAGGATATGATCCAGAAGTGACATAATTCAATTTCTCTTGCACTCCAGCAGCTAAAACTTAGTCACTTGGCCACACTTATCTGCAGAGAGGCTGCCAAATAAATCTCTGGCTGATTGGCTATATCAGGTAATGGAGATATTCTTGATTACAGGATGGAACTGAGGCCTGCAAGTCAATGATCCTGTCTCTACTTTTGGCATGGCCATTGGTTTCCTATGACCCCTAAACAAAATATTTTCTCCTTTCTATGCCTCATCCAGAACCTCCTCCCCTTCTTTACAGAGAGCTGATCAGAATGAATGGTTTGGTATAGGCAGAAAAAGATGGCTGTATGCAAACATGAGTCTTCATGCAGTCTGGTCTAGCACCAGAATCATCACTCTACAGCTGGAGGGTTTTATTTACCTGGCCCCCAACTCTCTCAGCCTCTGCCCTTACACCTTTCTTAAAAGTCAGTGACCCCTACCTCATACATATAAAAATGTTAATTCAATATTGATCAAAGACCAGGGGAGAGGATATAGCTCAAGTAGTTGAGTGCCT